>JAVQJG010106719.1:0-34915 GCA_036024015.1 Craterocephalus amniculus | reverse complement strand
AGTCTGATGGATGACTGCATCTTTAACTCTTTAATGCATAGTGTTCACTACAGTTGACACCTATTTCACAGCTGTTTTCTAGTATATTCATGGTGGGGATGGAAAATTTGTAATTTTGCCACTTCAGGGGACATCACTGAGTCATGCAATACACTTACTTTAGAATTAATATTTATAAATGTACAGACAAACATTGTAATAACCAAACTTTCTTTTATGATAAAACAGGAAAAGAAAAATGATAGAGCCAAATTTTTTATAGAACATCCATAAAATAGAAATATGGAAATGATATTTAATTAATCATTTTGAATAAACTATCTAAATACATAAAAAAATAAAAAGCTAAATGTGATTAAGAAATAAAAAAGCATCATTGTACTGTATGTGTCTCTGGAGGTAAATTACTGTATCCAAAAACATATGGCACTGTTTCTTAACAGTTCATGCATGAATGAGTTAAAATATCTCTGTTCGGGCAGCACGTAGCGGGGCTGTAAGTGCAGGTGCAGTCAGTAAAACCCAGGGTTCTCCGCCGCTGGGAACGAGTGTTCGTCTAGCCCGATTAATAAAATAGTTTTTGTGGTTATTTGCTCTGCCTTCCTCTGTCGGGCTCATATAGGCGACTGATAATACCTGTTAGCTGCGTTAGCTGCGCTCTGGCCGCTGCAGCATCTTCCTCTCATTCTGTGCGGTAAAAGCCTTGAAAACTCACCAGACTCCGTCAGCTGTTAGTTATTTAAATGTCGTTTTAGATCCGTAGTATTGAAGGATTTGACGCTCTCCTCCTGCGAGGTACTTTCCCGATGCGCATGTTACAGGATGCAGCTTCACAACACGGTGTTCCACACGGCAGACATGTTTGTTTTGAGCGCGGGCGAAAGCGGGAGTAACACCACACAGCGCTTCTGCAGGCTGCAGAGTATGGAGTTTAGGTGATCTGGTTTTATGATCGGCAACAAAAGACGCTGATCGGTGATCACCGATCACTTACTTTTTTATGGAAATCGGCCGATCATGATCGGTGGACGATCGATCGGAACACCACTAGTTCAAACATACACTTCATCGATAACAAAACACACCAACACTAAATGCTTCAACAATGACAGTATGCGCAGCAGTTAAAGCAGGACTTCACACAACAAACTCATTGCCTGGATTACTTTTATGGACTTCAATTACAAAAGGTTAAAAAAGGTAAACAAGACATGACAACAGAAGCATTGGCAGGGTCACTGCTACTGCTACTACTATCACAACTGTATACATGTAATTTCTTCATTCAATTCTAGATTGAGAGATGGTGCAAAGACCAAAACAGTGTTGACTTGCCTTTTTCCTTAGATTATGTGTTTCTAGTGTCGGCCTTGTCATCAATTCATACTCAAACTCCCTCTCTGAATTTCAGATGAAGAAGCTTAAAAATCCCTCCTTAGTACTCGTCCCTGTTGTGCATCTTCTTAAGGACGAGCTGAAATCCTTTTATAGCCACACGAAAGACACTTTCTGCCATTTATGGCTCCTTTAAGGCACCGCATGAAGGCCGCTAAACATCCAGTGAAGGTGACAGAAGACAGGGAGGCAAAGGAGGCCAACAACATCCTGTCTATTTCCTATTCCTATTCAATGAATCTCTGACAGCTTTAAAAAATAGTGTGAAAGTGTGCCCAGGCAGTGCCAAGTGCACTCTCCTTTGTGTATCTGGAAGCTATGCAACTGTCATATATTGCACAGTTAAGTAAAAGACATAAACCCCACGCCTCACTGTATCTAGCTCTGGCTTGTCTCAGCCTGTCTCCACTGTGGAGACTATTGTCTTTGCCACAGAGAGGAAAGAAAGAAAGAAGCCGAGACACAGCATGCAAGTGTGTAAGCTTGTAAATTTTGGTGAGCAAAAGCCATATAAAAAAGACAGAAGATGGAGAGAGATGGGGCAAGATATTCTGGGTAAAGAGTCATATTCTTGATAGCTTGCTAGTTTCATCATGCAGAGCAGACATTTTACAGTGTTACTTTCAGAGAGGGGAATGCTCTCTCTAACCGATAAACACCAAATAAACACAGTTGGATTTATCAGAGACAAGCTGATACACTCCTAATCTCAACATGTAACAACTGCTCTGTCCAATAAGTCAGGGCGTCGTGGTTTATTCTTGGAAGACAGCTGTGCAACAAAGAGCTTGTTAATACACATTAGGATAAAAATGTAAACATGCAAAACACTCAAACGCTCATGACTGCATTTCCTGTGCCGAAATACAGTGGTGCAAGTTCATTCTTTGCAGATATGGAATATGCATCTAGTAATTATTTGAGAAGCAATCAACACCAATGCAGTTGGCATTGCGTCAAACGGAAGTTACAAGCCATATAAAGACACGACAAGCACAGCAGCAGGAGGTGAAAGTGGAGATGCAGAAGTGGCCCGATGGAGCAAACAAGGTTTAACTACTTCCACTACATCTGCTACAAGAGCAGAGTCCCGTGAGCATGTTGCTGTAGATAAAAACTCTGTTAACAGCCCACTCTTTAAACGACTTGCTCCATATTGAAATGTGCCATTTTGTGCTTCAGGCTCTGGTGCCTTGTTTGATGCCTGCTGTGTACCACTGGACTGTTAAGGACTGCTTGCCACATGCTTTCATATGAGTGCCCAATTAAGTCAATGCACAAGAACACCCAGTGGGAAATATGATGCCATCGCTGCTTCTGCAGAAACAAAACCACTGTATTTGTAGATTTACTTATATATGGGAATAAATTTCATTAAAACTCCCAAAAGAAAGATATAATAGTGAGCAGTGGTGGTAGCGGGGCTGGAATGTGTGGTACTGTATTAATTTCTTTTATTAAGCTTGCCATAAGTAAAGCACACAGTAATTTAATAGTGATATACTTCTGGACAGAAGCAATGATAATAACAGGTCAGAAGACCACAGATTCCTTCTTTAGCAATATTATTTGGAGGAAGATTTTACTTGTATCCAACACATAAATATGTGGTGTCACATTATGAATTGCAAGCTATGGGTCTTTATATTGTCCTTTGTCTAAGCAGAGTGGATATATATGAGGATGGAATAACATCTCATTACCTTGAATTGAGGAGGAATTCACCTCACTTAACATTCTTCTCCTCTAATGCTTTCATTAACCATGGGTTATGCTATAATATAACCACTGGGCCAACATATCCATTATTTCTCTGAATCAGTCGTGCACAGTGGATTGCCAGTTGTACAAAACCACTGCACTTTGTTTGTAGTCTTTGAATTTGAGCCTCCCCACCCCCTGGGCCCTCAGTTTTCTGTTTCTTGATATGACATGCAACATTTATTCACTGTGTGGAAACAGACTTTTTTTCCCAGGATAACATCTTGTGTGGGTGCAGCTTATTGAGCAAATAATGACATTATGCAATGCCAAAGAAATGTGTACACTTTTTGACAAAAATGTGTTCAACCCAAAACAGAGGACGAGGTGTTAAGGTGAATACGGGCAAGGTTTCTCTGGGATCATGTTCCACGGAACAAAATGAGACATGTTAGAAGCACATGATGTAGGAGTTAACACCACTGCAAGTCTGCATTGCATTCCTTTCATCAGGTTTTGTTCATTTATATGCGTCATAGACTTCGTTACCTACCCTTCTCCCTTTAGGCATGGGTGCAGGGAAGTAGTCATGCCTGACTCACACATTTCCTAAACACAAGACAGAATCTGATGATGCAGCAGTGAATCGACAGGGTTTCAGGACCTAAACAACATCTGTTACGTGAAGGAACTTTTAGCGGAAACACTGATGAGACAGAAATATAATCCATGAAATCACTTTGTAGTTAACCGAACAGACGGACGGACGTGATAACATGGAGTGAATGAAATGCGGAGTGAGACAAACCATAGCCTTATTCTTTCATGGCATATAATTAGTCTGTATTAAACTGTGCAGTAATGTTCTATCTGCAATTCTAGTATCACAGTTTGGTATTTCCTCTAAAACAGCATTTTCTTTGAGTATAGCAGGTAAGTGCCAGGTATAGACCTGTAATTGTATCCCCAAAGAAACATAATTACCCCATTAGCAGAGAGCCAGCTACCTTCACACTCTGTGGCTGCCATATAAAGTTTATGTTCACTTTACATAAAATCTGACATGGACTGAAGACTGTGGCAGAGAAGTATATGGGGGGAGGCAACTGAAGTGACCCTCCCACTGGGGCTCTGGCTGGAGAGATCAAGTTTCAGACATTTACCAACAAAGCATCCATGGAGGAAGTCTTGCGACCCTCTCAATAACACCACAGCACCTGGCGATCCCCACACAGGAAACCTGAGGTCACTTCCCCCCTTTCAGGGAATGCAGACACTACAACTGCCAGCCACGCGCCCCCACATCCTGCTGACTACAGGGCCGACTAGCAAAACATCTTACAAAAGAAATGTGTGTACCCACGTCTTTTAAAATTTGCCTCATGCCTCACCTTAACTAATTCTGAATCAAGTCTAAGCAGCGGCCCAATCCGGGTTCAGACTTGGCATAGATGACTGAAAACCTTTGAGGGGACTCTTTGGGATTATCTGAGACAAAGCAGTTCCACAAGCATAAAGTCTGCCCATTGCCCTCTGAAACACCACAAAGGGAAAGACAGCTGCACAACGTCAAAAGAGAACTACTTCAACACAAATCTATATTCTGCTCCCAAACCACCTGCAAACACTTGACCGCCAATTCTCCATCATTATCGTTGGCCTGGTTTCAAACAGTGCCAACACATAAAACCAGCCACAACCAGTACAAGTCATTTAGCTGCAGTCATGAGCTGGCCAGGGTCCAACCACCATGCGGGGCTAACCTTTGGAAAACACTGAGACCTCCAAAGAATGTGACCATGGTCAATGAAACAGCGATGGAGAGAGGAAAATGAGGAAAAAAAAAAGCAAACAAATACATTATACAGCCTGTGGGCTCTGTCAAGGCAAACGTCCCAGATGCTAAACGGGACAGAATGAATGGTTTTAAGCTGCTATGACATTATTTCTGTGACAAAAAATTTGTAAAAATAACCTGTAAGTGGTGAGAGCTCAGCAGGACTCCTCAGAGACCAAATCTCTTCAGGGTCTGCAGCAACACAGAAAAATAAGGTGGTGGAGTCATTTCATGATACATTTATCTTAAGAATTCAGTAATTTATAACATGAACTTGGTTACTCAAAGATTATTGTGTTATTGTTAAAAATCTCTTACATTTTTAGGACAGAGCTCTTCATATTCCTACTTTATTTTCTAAATTTTCTTTATTCTTGCTGTTCATCTAATTTGGTGAAATATATTGCTGGGAAATTAAAGAGGCAGAAATTTTAGCCAACTCTGCCGGTATATTCAACAATTATTAATTCATAATTCTGTTCCAACACAAAATATCTGTGCAGTCATTTGGATGTCATCATCTGTGTTGTTTCCTTCCTGTAAAAAGGTTACACTGACATCATAAAATCAACTGACCATGGTGAGACCAAAAACTCAACTACAGCAGATTGAAAGAGTCAGGAATCATTTTTCTCAGGCGGGCAAACTGAAGAAAAGTGAAAAGAAGCAGCCTCCTCATCCTTTATTGTAATTGTCAAACCATCCAATTTAGCAACCCTGAACACTTTTCCCTCCCGCCATGCCCACAGTCGTCACGATGATGACCATGTGTAACGAGGCACCGACGTACAGCCAACCCAGCTTCAGAAGCCGTAGCACAGACACACCCATCACAGGCACACGCTGCCATATCCCACTTCCTTCTGCTGGAGAAGAGACAAGTTTAGCCTGAGGGACTTTGCTCTGTGAAGCCTTCATGCACTGCTCAGCTGGGAGCTTCTGTGATACAACAGTTGCTCCCTAATCCTTCCTACACACAGTTCAGTGGGTCACACAAGCTGTTCTTCCACTGAGGGGGTGTTGTCTTATGTCTGATTTGCAAAAATGCACACAACCCAGAGTGACACAGGCATGAGTGCGAGGTAATTTTAATAACCAAAGAAAAGAAAAGAACAGACATGAGCGGAAATGACATCTTTACTTGTCTTATGTTTCTTTTTTGTAGGCCTATTTCCTCTTGTCTCCATGAGTATTTTGAATGTGTCATGTTAGTCATGTCACGGTCGACTCTCATCTTCCCATTAAAAACTGAAGACAGCTAAAACTCCCTGAATGAAAAGCAGGGAGTTGGGGTGATCCAATCAGGATTGCTATGCAACTCAAGGATATGGGCCTACCACCTGTTCAATTTTCACAATGAAATAATAGAACCACAAAATAACTGGACTTTTTTTCCAATCACTTGGCATTACTGATCCTTTTCCTTCATATAAAACTAATCACAGTGTTGTTTTCCATTTAATAGTTATTGTTATGTTGTTGTCTGTAAACTTAACATAGCCTATAGGTCCTGACTTCATTGATTTTTTTTCTCACTTTAGTCTTCATGGTGCATTTGGGGAAGTTTGTTCCCCATGAAATAGCCTAAAACAGCTCAGTTTCTGGATAACTCGTGTCTCCTCGAGCCTGAAGTCAACAATGCAAAGTAAGCGTAATTTAAAACACATACATGAGCAAAGATATCATTTACCCCATGAGATGCATTTACAATAAGAAGAAAAAAGTCTAACCAGAAGTAAGGTCTGGAGTCTGGACGCACCTTTCCAACTTGACAGTGGTTATCCGCCTCCTTCCCTCAGGTCAGGACTGGGATCAGTTCGCCGATCGTTCCCCCGACGGCTCAGGAACGTTGCTCTCCAGCTGGAAAACTTTCTGAGTCTCTTCTGACTGTAATCAAACCTCTGCGGCGGAGCGGGATGCAGCTTGCCGGTTACTTTTGTCCTACTACTGAGGAAGTTGCTGGTGAGTCACAAGATCCCGCCCCCCCAAAAAACATTCCTCCCTCCCTCTTTTGAGCGACTTCAAACGAGAGAAAAGAGAAATCCAGGCGGAAGGTTACATTTCTAAATGGCTCCTCGTCTTATTTTAGACAAGTTTCATTAGAATTCTCTATTTCCCCCCGGTCTTTCTAGTTTAGGCTATTTGCTAAATATGAAAAGGCTGAATGTCATGGGATTTCTGGATGAATGGAGCTCCTAGTCCCTTCCAGTTAAACTTGATCGTTCATTCATTTGTTAATTCGTTCATTTCATATTTCTGTACTATCCATCCATTTTCTGTACAGCTTAATCCAATTCAGGGTCGCAGGTGGGCTGGAGCTTTTACCAGAGCATCAGGGGAGAGGCAGGGCACTCACTCTTGACAGGTCGCCAGTAGGCCTACATCACAGGGCCACAGACAGACAACCATTCATGCGCACACTCAGGCGAGGAGGAGAGTGACCAATTAACCTATTTGTAGTCTTTCGATGAGAACCCACGAATAAACTGGGAGAACATGCAAAGGTTGCAGTTTCAAACCAGCCCGAACAGCAACCCCCTTCTGGATCTGACTCCGCTCGGGGCTCGAACCAGCGACTTTCTTTCTGTGAGGCTGAAAGCAGTTAGGCTCGATCAATAATATAAAATCATTTGCAAACACCATGAATGATTGAAGTGATCAATGCAAAGGTCTGACTTGTGTCAGTACAGGCGGATCATCTTGGTTTTAACTTTGACTTCTTATTTTCTAACAAAGATTTCACAATATTTTTCTTTTTCATTCAGTCATTTGCAGATGGATGACTATTTTGGGGTAGCAGTAGCATTCATGAGCGCACCTAAGAGCCAAATGCGAAAACTCACTTGCACTAAGTGAACCTTGTTGAACTTTCTGACTCCTTGTGACCAAATAAGGCAAACCCCAACTGGGTTATTGGATAACACTTAGCTTTTAAAGTGTCTCCACTTCTAATGTTTAATTTTTGTCCTGACTCAAGAAATTGGAGTGATTTAACTTTATTGAAGATTTGATGTGATTTTTGTCACACGTAAAGGATTACTTCTGATCATCTGAGTCATTTTAATTCTCAGTTATATATGTCTGCAAGACAGACACACCAGACCACAGACAGTGCTTTTCTTGTGAATCTAATCAAATTAAGAAGTAGCTAAATTACAACCCACCCGATAGGCTACAACATTCTGCACTTTGTATGTGGACTACAATCTGATCTTCTACCAAGAGAGTAATCCCTCATTGGAAAGTGAAAGTGTGTTATTTTTTTCTTTAAAGAAAAATAACAAGACTTCACAGTTTCAAAAGTAATTGTGTTGCATTGGGAAATATAAACTACAGAGCCCTGCAGAGTTAGGTAAGGAACTAATTACTCAAGGTTCCAAATGGATCCTCACAATACCATATATTCAGAGGTAAATAATGTGTTCAGAACACGAACTGGCCTCATAAAATTGACTAATTGGAGTGTGTGTTTAAGTTGTGTTACGACCACATGCACATTTCTTCAGTTTACAAAAACTCTGTTTTCTCATACTTCATCATGTGAATATCCATTCAAATATTAAGGAACTTCTGTTGAAGCCTGATGGAATACCCTTGCCATTACAAAATGAGGGATAAGCCACATTTACATCTAATAATCATTACACTATTTTTGTGTGACCTTTTTTATATGTTATCATTACCACTAACAAATTCATCATATATGTATTCTTACTTGTTAATGAACATGATCACTGCCAAGTAAGGTAAATAGACGAACATCTTTAGGAGATGAGCTGGGAGTGAGAATGAATTATGAACATGTGTGAACAAGTTGCTGTTATGTGGACTTACAAATTCTGAGAAAAAGCGGTGTGACAATCTGTCTTAAGCACACAGGTACCAAGAAGTGAGAAAAATCCACTAGCTTCCCACTAAAAATAAGATGTGTTGAAGTTTGCCCTGAAAAATGAAAGTAGGCCTGATTTTGTTTTATGTGTTTTTACCTCTACAAAATTCTTATTTCAATATATGTTGTTGCTACTACATCTCTTTTGTTAGTTTAAATCTTTGACTTTTGTCCTTAAGGTTTAGCCCACTTCTGTGTACAAAAACATACTGACCATGAAAAAAGATCCAAAGTATTAAACAATGTTATTTGACTGTCTGCTGATTATCTTATTTTCTTTTTCATTTTTAGAAAACGTCCAAAAAATTTATTGTTTTACCTATGAAATAGCCCTAAAGATACGTAACACCTAAAACTTGTGACTCTTATTTTTCACAGTCCTGTGACAACTGAGGGAATGTGATTCACACTGGTCTGACCCCTCAATTACCCACAACCCCCCAATTATAAATTCTAATTTTACACTCTGAGGCGTGGTCCTGTCAGACTGTGTGCAACAAATTAGAGGATACATGCCTGTCAATTCATCGAGGTATGGCATCATGGCTCCTACACTGTGCCTTTCTTTTCTAAAAAGGTCAGTCTTAGCTTCTCTTGGCTTATCCTTGAAACAACTCTCTGTTCAGTTTTCAAAAACAAGCTAAAAGGGTTACATTGAAATTTAATTTGGAGCTACACTTTAAACTCCTTTTGAATATGTGGTTTTGAAACACCTGAGTGAAATTAACTCTAATGAGCATCATGCCCCTGAGCACAAGAGTAATGAGGCAATTATACTGTTAAATGCTGCACTTAAGGGATAAGTAGGTATGAATTGTAACAATATGAGCCTGTTTTCATCAAATACATGACAACTTTGGCATGCATTCATGGAGTATTCATCCTGGAAATGCATTTGCTTCTGATATAAGATCACAATAACTCATTTGCTGGCCGTGAAATAATCTTTTGAACAAACAAATTATCATCAACTTAAAAAACATTAACCAATAATATTACTTTTTTACACTTAGGTGCTTTCAGTGTCTTCCAAATGAAACCCAGCATCACATGACTAAATTTAAAGCAGATAAAAATAAAGAATATTTTGTTTCTTTTTATTTTTCAAAGACTTTGTCCCAAGAATCCCAATAGGCAATACATCCCTACTGTATGGGGTATAAAAAACCGAGTTTATCTAGGTTTGAAATACAAATTTAATGGTGTCTTTCAACATTATTTAAATTACCATTTATATGACCTTATTACAGGTACTGGCAATATAATATTCAGTTATCAAAGGTTCAGGTAGGGCCAGTTTCCAGAAATGGATTAGTTAAACTACAAAAATTAACCTGATAAAAAGGATATCTGTAGTATGCAGTAGATGTCAGTAGATGTAAAACAATTTGTATCATCCTTAACCCGTAGCTGCCTGAAATTTTATGCTTAAATATTACCAAAGCGAAACCAGAGATCAAGGAAACCAACAAAAACAGTGTTGTGTAGTGTAGTGCAATGAATAAATAAAACAGCTACAATGACTAGTGTTGACAAGAATCAAATTTCGGTCATTTAATTCATTTTCCATGAAGATGCTCTAGAAAATGCGTGACCATTTTGGTCCAAGCACCTCAAGTTTGTACTCAGTATAAATGCTTTTAGTAAGGGTGGGGCTCCTGTCTGACTCTGGTTGTGTTGATAACAACATCACGAGGGCAGAGCAGCAAACTGGAAAGTGGAAAGGAAAATTAAGGGTGTCATTTTGGAAGTAACAGATACTCCAAAATATTTGCTACTTCTTTCTCATATGACTTCACCTGCTAATGTTGTAGATCATGTCAGGGCACTGTTTGGAAAATGTCTGCAAGATGTCTGGTGGCAACTTGAACTCACCTACAATCACTCAGGAACATCTCGAGGATATTGTACAACTTATTTACCTTTTAAGTTTTGTAAGCATTTTTTTAATGTGTGACAGTTAAACAAAATGCCCTTAAATTGCTTTGCGTGTTTGTAATTTACAGTGTCCACCTACCTGGAAAAAAACGATAAAGTAAGTTATGTCCCAAGACACGAATAAGTAGATTTCGTGACAGACAAACAAACATACTGCAAGAGTGCAGCTTCACATGAACTCAGAAACCACATATCTACCATGAGGGGGACATATACTAACAAGATTTGACCAGAACAGGCATAGCATGAACCGAACAACAGATCATGAGTGCGGGGGCACACAATGGTACAAATACACACACACACACACGCACACACACACACACACACACACACACACACACAAAAAGGCTGGAAAAAAGAAATTAATAATGCATATAATGAAATAGAGTGAAATAATATGGACCTTCTTTGACCATGTTATCTGTCAGCTCGCAATACTAACATTGCATAAACCTTGTGACTGATCACCAGCTTCACATAATTAGCCTGTAAGGGCTGGGATATATTTCACTGTTTATGATGGGATGAGTCTATGATTAAAGGGACTGTCATATAAATTTGGACTGGAGAGGGGGGGGCATTACTAGATATCCTTGTTTTCTTTTTTCATTTCTTGTTCTTTTTATCAAGTTCTAACTCCTGTGTGTATCGTGTCACTACAACAGACAGAAAAGAAAACACTGGATACGTAACAGCTGTGTTTTTTGCCTGTACAGTGCAATAGCTACTGAAGAAAAAAATTCAGTGATGTAGCTCATTGCCAAGAAAACCATAGAAAATGGCTAGATATCAGCTCTTAAATTGAACTCTAATGAGCTATTTTTGTTATCTTTATGTTTGTCCAAACAAATGTACCTTTAGTTGCACCGGGCACTTAAAGTGAACAGGAAATGTGAATAAAAAAGGGTGGTGTAATAATTTTTTTAAATAACAGTATGTTCCACAGCTTGAAAATATAAATGTTCAGCCCAACTATTTGTTTCACCAAAGATGGTGAGAAACATACATTCAATTCTGGGAAGACCCAAGATGCCGTTGCACAACATATGTTGCATAAATGATTATAGTAAAATGTGTACACTATATAAGGTTAAATCTGTGCTAAAGAAAAGCTATGTACTGTACATCTCAGCGGTCAAGGGAAGCCTTATCGAAAACATGAGTTCACAAACTACAGAAAATGGAATATCTTCACGAAATCATTCAATTGAAGATTTAAATGTTTCCCTAAAGGAGCTCTACCTGATTTTACGTCCGGCTAGTTTAGCGGCTAGTTTGGCGTGACGCTCTTTCTCTGCCAGGTTCATTTTCGGAACGTCCAGACTCCGATCAGCAAGTAATAGTGTTCCCCTAGTGATCTGGTATTATGTTACCAAAAGTTAAACCCCTTAGCTGAGAAAAGGCGTCACAGAAAAGCAAAAAAAATACGCGTTATAGCTAATTAAGCTAGCCTGATGTGAAATCAGGTAAAGTCCCTTTAAGTTCAGTTCAGACAACATGCTTGATATAGCATGTCATACTTTTGTCCTCTGCAGTGAGTCATGTGATGCTGTGGAAGAATGTCAACAAATGTGACACAAACTCTGCCTGAGGTCCCAGCCCACTGACACATTTCTCTTCTTTTCTCCAAAGATTCATTCAAACAAAGACGTGCACTATCTGACTTTTACTCACACAATTTCAATGAACAAAATCTGGACATTAAAGAACATGTATAACAAAGGAAAAGATTAAGATAAAATTGCGTACTGTAGTGGCTTCTGAAAGTGTGCTATGTTCATTGTAAAAAGAATGGACAACCCCTAAAACCACGTGACCCGCAGGATTCTATTGAGCTGAAGTGATGCACATTGGGCGGTTTTTTCCTCCGCCATCTTGGCACCGTCACGAGTCTCGTGACTGCCGGAAAGCCCATAAATGGCCAACGAGGAGGCGCGGAGAGAGGAGCTGTGAGCGTGGGGAGAGATGATTGACAACCATTAAACTCCGAGCTACGTGCTAATAAAATTAACCCACAGCTAACGGGAGCTAACCATCCAATGGAGGAAGGCGGGTTAAAGATATGAAGCGCTGTTAGTGGCTAAAAACCGCGGTTGTGCTACGCTAGGCCTCGTTTTCCCGGATATCAGGCACCTGTCAATCAAAAGGACACGCCCACAATTAATGAGGAATTTTAAGATTAAATAACATCTAAATGGAGGAGGTAGAATTTTTTTTACTCCCGCCACAGTTGTCATGAAGGTAAACCTGACATTCTAATCCTAAAATGGTTTTTTGAACCAGGCTCTAAACATGTTTAATTCTGCTGTAAAGTTGGTGTTTTTAACATGGGACCCAATGGGAAATTGCTCTGTTTTGCAGCCAGCACCTAGCGGATGAAGAGGGAACTGCAATTTTTTGCACTTCTGCATGGGCATCACTTTTTTAGCGGAAGGTTGCCCCTTGGCTATGTTATAACAAAGCAGGAGGAATAAATGAACGCTACAGTTGTTGTGCCAATGGAACCAAATCGTGGATAATTAGACCGATTAGCATGATTGACTCAGATGCAAAACTGCTTGTCTGAACAAACAATAACACGTTTATGTTCTACTGTTAAAACAACACATACTTTTGCCAAATACAGTAGATTTCTGCTGCATCTCTTGTCACCTTTTGTCTAAAACACACCAGTTTGGCTCACGCTTCTGATTTGAAATGCCAAAACAACACAACAATTTAAAAAAAGCCAAAATGGGATGCAGCTGTTCTTTGTATGAATTGTGTCAGACTTACCACTCGGCAGGCATTTTGGAAATGTGTAATGAGGTGATAATCATTAAGTAAAGGAAGAAAAACCTTGACGAACAAGGTGCTTCAGGCAGCAGGAGTGTATTCTTTGGGAGAAAATCATTCCCTTTGGTATAGACTGCACAAAAAAAAAAGTTTAGCTCACTGATGGGAAGGGAAACTCCCCAAAAACAAAATATGGCCTTTGCATTTAATGGAGTAAACTAGAGCTTTGGTTTTAATGCAAGTGAATGAGAGTACCTCCTTATAAAAGTACAATACAATTACAAATTTAAGTAACTTTAGTACTTTGTAGTTGCAAGGAGATTCAACTAAAAAACGTGGGGGTGAGACTTCTGCCTCATGCATTTTTTAGCTGGGCTGGCCTGCCGGCACTCTCCAAGTGAGTACCAACCATGGTCTGGGAAGACATACCAAAGTCCTGAGCTCAGCCCAAGTGCAGAAGTCTTAGAATATGTCAGCAGTGTTATTTTTACAGGGTCATATTAGCAAACGCAATGGCTCTGCATCTGCTCCACAAGGGCATTCCTCCACTGCTGACCCTGAACAAAGCCACAAGCTCTTGTGCTCCTGTTCTTGCATCAGCTTCTTACAAGCCCCTGATTTCCAAAGTAGTATTTACCCCTGCTGTGGCTCACCAGGCATTTCACTTGTAATGATAAATACTCACATGAATTAAACAGCACGAAGCCCTGTAAGTCAGTGTAGCTATTAACCCATAAATCCTGGCCCCTGTCTCTGTTTGCTTCGTTGAACACATGTTAGTGGGAGAGTGGATCTGTCAGGCCTTGGGCTGAAACATCCACAAGAATTGGGGGTCTTTAGCCATCCGACTGATAAACAAGCCTGCGACATAATATGGAAACACTGATCCCATTCATAGGTCTCTTCGCCCACAAAACATCCTCCATGCCAAGGAAATCTCACACATATAAAACAAATTCCTTGTGGTTAGCGGGGGGATAGTCAGCTTTCATGCATGGGGGAAAAATAGTGGAATATCACAATGTCTCACTGCCTGCTTCTCACATCCACAATAGAGTTGCAAGTCTGGGTGAGATTAGGGAACTGGTGCCACTGAGGCTTTGTCTTTGTCTCTCCTCACCCCAAAATATCATATCAGGAAGTGGACAGTGTTTTCTCCCAGGGTAGAGCAGTGACCCTCTCATCTTTGGAGTTCCTGCTGCATTCTCCAGATGGGAAGAAAACAACAATGCGAGGCTCCCTGTATACTTTAATTTGTTTTCTTGTGAGCTAAAACACAGCATATTGGCTGTTCAGTAACTGTGGGATTCACATAAAATGTTTGGAGTTTAAATGAGACCATTGCCGTATGGTTCCTGTCTGAGAGTAGCCTGAGATTTTAAGAGACATTCTAGGGCTTTTATGTAATTTCTATTAGGTTTGTTGGTCTGGACATAAATCAAAATGGGGAGTTTGGCATCCAAGTGGACCCAGGTTCACGTTGAAAAACAAACATGTTATCAATTACTATTAACTGGGCAATCTGGCAAATACTAGCCCTCATTATAATGACCAGAATAATTTATTGTCTGAAAATGTGCTGCGAGTAGCAGTGCGATGATGCTTACTTGTTTGAAGTCTTTCTTGTGCCAGGCTTGTGTTGTAGAAAGCTTAGGAATGCCAAACACAAACTGCAGTGATCCACTAATTGGATAAATGTGGTAAATCCCATTTGCTTTTGGTAGTAAGCCCTATCATGCAATTTATTTATTTATTGTATTCCTGAGTGCTTAAAGCCAAATGAAAGGCTTTTAATTCAACCTGAGGAATTTACATTTAAACAGATGTTTACTGTCATAATGCATGGAAAAATTAATATTATTTTAAACTGACAAAAATGATTTTAAAATAGTAATTATAAACTAAAGTGACAAAAATATTGAATACAGTATTAAAATGATGGACTTGTAACCTATCCATGGTGTACCTTGCCTCTCTAATTGCTGGGATAGACTCCAGCACCCAATCAAAAACTAGCAACAAATCTGAAAACCTTCGTGGCTGTTAATAGGTATATTGTTATAGGTCTGGAACCACCCTAAAATGTTTTTAAGCCCCAGGTTAAAAGTAATCTACTTATTTAATTCATTTTAGGCTGAGGTGTTGATTGTTTGAGCTGCAATAACCCATGTCTGGAACACAGTCAAGTTTCCCGTTATAAGTCATAGTCTTCTGTTGAAATGTCTTACCTTGTGGAAAAGTCCTGCCGCAGCCTGAATTTATAGATATTTCTGTCCATCTGTGCTGCCCTGACAGAACAGAACACTGTGCACATTTTTCATACAATTCAGAGTTGTGTAATCAAAAACTTCCAACTTAGATCGTGTAAAGATCAATCAATGATCGTTAGATGTATAGATAAGAAAGATATCACAAGGTTAAAAGTAAAAATGCAAATAAATGTATTAAGTGTAATGCTTTCCCAGTGTAATGACTTCATAAAAAGTATGCCACCTTAACAGGGAGGTAACAGATCTTATACATGGACTTGAGGGTATAATAGGCATAGGTAGGAAGTATTGATGGGTAGGAGAACATGTTAGTATATTGGCAGCTGAATCTGGTCTGTGTATCACTGCTCCAAGCTTTCATTTTCACATATTGAGCTGCCCATTAAAGAGGTCAAGGAAATCCAGAGACAGTGAAGGTAAAGCAGGTGTATGGAGAAAGAGACTGAACAGATCCAGAGATAAAGGACACAAATCATACCGCCAGTGGGTTTTTTTCAGGGAGCAAAAATACAAGACCAGACACATGACACCGAATAACTGCCCACAAGTTTTGGTTGTGGTTCACAGAACAGAGCATCCATTTTTGTGGCAGTAATGAAGGAGAAGACAGCCAAGAATAAAGAGTTTGATCCCTTTCTACATTTCCATCTGGTTAGATTTCACTGAGCTTTAAATTCTCTTTTTGTTTATCCTACTATACCCTACTGTATTCACATGAAATTAAAAGTATGAACTAAAATCATATCCTAGTTGAATCAATCTGCAGAGCAGGGATGGTGACCTTAACAGGCTGTTTGTGGTTAGTTGCATCACATCAAGCTGGTCCTGTGTAATCTTGGCTTTTACATGGACTTTATGTTCTCTCTGCGTGAATGACTCACTCCCAATTTGAAAAAAACATGTAAATTGGGAGAAAATATGTACTCTAAAAGTGAATGTTAGTGACCCTGAATAGCTTGTAAGTTATCAAATAGGATGTGGAATTAGGTACAATAACAATAATAATAATAGATTAGATTTATATTGCACTTTTCAAGGCTTTACATTGTATGTATTATTCATTCACATCTGGTGATGGTTACCTACATATAGCCACAGAGCAAAAGGAAGACTGATAAAAACCTTGCAGCCAATCCATACTAACAACCACCATACCATGCCATGTCAACACTGGAGGGGTGTCTTGCCGAAGGAAACAGAATGACTGGGGGAGCAGGATTCGAACTGCAAAACATTTGATAATCAAACAACAGTGACAAGTCTCTGCCACCCGCAAAGTATGGTATGTGGCTGTTTTATTTAGACATTTAACAGGAACACAATGTCACAATGCCTCACAGTTAAATGTTTAACATTGTAATAACTGGAGATCATTATATTAACAGCTGTTTACTTGTCAACATGATTTTGCCACTGGCTGAAAGGACAACTGTGTGAAACTCGAGGCTAAAGCCCCGTCTTTAAATCATAGAGACATTCAAGGTAACTTTTTTATGCACTTTGGATTCTATTTGCCTTTTTTTAATCCCTCTTGACACAAATCCATGTGTTTTATTATACAGAAGATATTGTGGCATTCATCTCAATAAGTAGCCTACTGTTAAATCTCACAAATACAACACATTGATGACTGGATTTTAGACCAGGCAGTAGGCTACTTTTATTCAAGTGAAGGATGTCAATGCTTCCTTTGCCACTGGTATACCACTTCTAGCATTTGCAAATACACCCCATCAAATGTTCATGTATCAAATGACTAAACAGATAATCCTCAATACAACACCGCCCTCTAGTGGTCATGCAAACACTTACAGAACACTTAGGCATGTAAATGTTTTTGACACAATCTATTTCAGCACTTTAATTCTTTAAATAGCGTGTAATATATAAATGACATTATTTTCTGTTTAATCAATCATTTGAACTTAATTTATATTTTTAGTGAGGTAAGCGAATCTGCGGAAGTGAAATGAAGAACATCACGCTCCGGAACCCACGTGTTCAGCTCTCAGGGAAGCACTAGAAGTGAAGTAGCTGGGGGAATTTCAGTGGTTGTGTTAATTGGAAAACGCGAACATATATCAACCTTTATTATCTGTTGGCGTCACTACGCTTGGCAACAGTATTAAAAGATGTCTTCATTCAGGAAAGCGCTGAAGTCCCGACAGAGAAACCACCATGAAAGATCACAGGTGAGCCTTTGAGTTTTGTTAGCCTGTTAGCTAACGTGCCTTTCAACTACTGTAAATTACTGCAAATTCACTGTTATTTTATGGTACCGCATAATCAAGTTTATTAACTGTGTATTTGTTTCCGATCAGCCTACTTTCCGGAAAAATTTGGGATTGCTGGAAAAGAAGAAAGACTACAAACTCCGAGCAATGTATGTTGGAAACGTCCACATTTTAATAGTTTAAATTCCTCCATGTGAAATATAAGGATAGATGATTAATGTCTTTCTCTTACAATAGTGACCACCACAAGAAGCAAAACACCCTCGCTGCTTTGCGAAAGAAAGCTCTGGAAAAGAATCCAGATGAGTTTTACCACAAGATGATCAGCTCTAAACTGGAGGTAATAATAAGCATGATTATCAGAGCAGCACATTACAGATGTAGTTGTTGTCCAATTTTTGCACAATTAATTTGCTTGTTTTGATTTGTGGCGTGTGATAGGATGGTGTTCATGTGATGAAAGCAGCCAAAGAGGATGTGGAGGTGACAGAGGAGCAGAAGAAAGTGATGAAGACTCAGGATATCAAATATGTGGAAATGAAAAGGGTTGCAGAGGCTATGGTATGCTAAATATCATTAATTCAACATAACACCAAAGTAATTTTTTTCTTCTATCAAAGTGTCATCCTAAACCACCATTATTAATAATAAGTAGCTTTTTCCAGAATGAGTTCACAGTGCAAAGAAAGGTTTGCTTTGATTCTGTGCTCAGTTGGACTAAATTCTCCTCAGCAGTAACACGACTTGGCAAGTCTGATTGTACTTCTGTTCTTATCTGAAACTCAATGTTTTACATTGGATCTGTGTGCGTTTCATTCACAGCACTAGAGTATAAAATCCACTGTCACAGCTGATGCAAATGATGGAGAGGAGGAAGCCGCTGTTCTGAGTTTGTTTGTTTATTAATGACGGAACAGCAGGAACATAACAGCATGTATAGTAGCATTAGCTGTCAGTCCGAATACCCACTTAGTTTACCAAACTCTCAGGTTCACAAGCAAAGCTCAGAGCTCCACCAAAGCTGGTCTATAAACAAGATGAACACTCTTGCATATGATGAAAATTCTGTCCTATTCTTAGGCGAATTGTCGAAATTGTCGAATATCCATTCTCTGCTGTTTGTAGTGCGTGCACATGTGTGTGCATGCACGTGTCTGGTATCAGGGTAAAACTTGTGATATGTGCAGTATAGAAATCATGAAGAGAGAAATGAGGAATTGTGGTGTAAATGAGCTAAATGGCATCAGACTGTTTAGTTTTTACTCCAAGGACAAAGTATACCTGTTCCAGAGGAAATTTCAGTGTCTTGCCCAAAGGTTGCATCTTGTAGTTGGCAAGTGAAGCCAATAATATCTCAACTTTATGACCTTGTGAGAATTTATAGCCATTTTACACCTTTTTTTTTTTGTATTTTTCAAGTCTAGGATGCATCAAATTAAAAACAACAAACAATTTGCGACTTATTTGTGATGATCTCTGCAGCACTGTAGGTTGATGGTGTCTGATCACTACTAAAATAACTTTTGTTTTACATTCTCTTCGAATGTGGCCAACTTATCAAAAGATCAATTCATTTGTGGCAAGGCACCAAAGCTGTAGAACCATCATCTGACATCTTTTTGAGTGTGGGAACAAACCATATTCACTACAAAAGTTTGGAAAATTGGTGGATTTAGCATTAAATTCAAGTTAGTTTTACCTTTCGTTGCTGATGTACACAAGGTGATTACACATTCACACTAGGCTGTCTGCAGTAATGAATTTTATTGACACTGTTCATAAGGAGCATGACTATACAGAATATTCACTCCCCTTTCGGTGTCTCACTGTGGCATTATTTTGGATATGATGTGCTTTCAGAAAATTGAGAGAATGAAAGGAGAGCTCCATCTTCTGGATGCAGAAAATAAACAGAAAAACAAGCATACCTTTTTTGTGGATTCCAAAAAAGAAGGTAAATGCAAAAAGTAGTGGATGCTTGAAAATGTATTATTCACTTGTTAATATATTGTAATTGATTTTATTTTTCTAGAATGTATCTTTTACTGTATAATGCTGTGTGCCCTCAGTTCAGACATTTAACCTTGCGAGCCACCTCGACACGCCTTCAGAGCTTGTGGACAGAGTGTACAACAGACCGACTCTGAAAACACTGGAGAGTAAGAGCATCCAGGGAGCAGTTGATCCTCACAGTATGAAGGTCTGATATTTTTGTACTAATTGTAAACCGTGATAATAATTTTAAAAAATACAATTTTTATGATGATAAATAAATTGATTTTAATTATTTTTTCTGTAAATAATAAAGATTACCTAAATTAATCTTAAAGGAAAATGTATTGTTGACAGATAGATGGATAGATAGAAGTGCTTTATTCATCCCAAGTTGGGAAATTTAGTTGCCGTAGCAGTACTGGCAATTAGCAGTTCCTATACAGTTGCCTGTATAGGGAGCAAAACAAAAACAGTTAAAAAAAAAATTAAAAATATCTACAACAGATAAAAAATAGATGTTGATGTAAGGAGCTTCAGTTCAACCCAATGATGGTGTCATGTCTTTTTTTTCTGCAAGTAGAAGCTGGCCAAACAAAGGAAGCATCAGTATAAAATTCTTTCCCAGAGGATTGACAGAGAAAAGAAAATGTTTGTCATCAGCCAGAAAATTCAGACTCGTAAGGACCTACAGGTGAGAATCCTTAGACATTAGAAGTGTTTTGATGCCAGCTTATGTCTGTCTGCAGCTCTTTTTCCCTAATATTTCTTCGTGTTTCAGGATAAGACTAAGAAGGTGAAAGTAAAAAAAGAAACACCAAATTCTGCAGCTATCTACAAGTTTGAGGCCAAGAGAAAACGCTGAGAAAGAAAAACTGATGGGGGAAATGTGATGATCGCAACTGAATGGACTGGTGTCAAATGGAACTACACAGCTGTGATTCGAGCTGAAAGGATGCTTTTTTTCCTCAGTTCAGTTTTGTACATATTTATGACTTTATTTTCTTTCAAATAAAGAAAAGACAAACCTGGAAGTCGGTGTTGGAGTTAACTTTTGCTTAGGTGTTTGACCTGGATATCGGTATGAATTGTGACAAGTTTCTGGACCAAAAAATGGACAGGGAATGGGATGTTGTGATTTACATGACCACTAGGGGGCATTGGTGTTCTTTAACACAGAATAAATGGCTGCCGTTTGAGGACAGTAAATCATAGAGCACTTAATATCCAAGGAGTTTTTTAGTTTGACCTACCAAAGAGGCTTGGGATTTAAATAATATTTGCTTAAGTCTGAATGAGTTTTCATTCAGTTTTTCAGATCTGCAGGTCACTGAGTTATGACACGTCAGAAAGTCTGATTTCTGACCTGTCATAACACAGATGGTCCTTTTCAAAGCTGTTTCAAAGGCACCAAAAAAAAAATTAAATTCTTCTGATTTTGATGCGTCTTGCTTTGGTTCTCTATTCTAGCAGTGAATCCTTGAGTATCATCAGTGAATATTCTTGGGAGTTTTTTTGTTGATTTGTAAATACTTTGTTTTTGTTCATTGACAGCATTTACATATTTGTATGTTATCAGCTGTCTTGCTCCTCATTCATTCAGAATACGGAGGCTCCTTGAATTCTGGGTCTGGTGATTTGCTTTGCTCCTGTAGCTTGTGTTGAAAAGTTACCTGTTCAACTGAAGCAAGGGATCCAATATTCAATTTACAAGCCGTCTTTATGTGTCACAGCAGAGTAGACACAGCTGGAGCTAACAAGATTAGAGTATGATTTAGATGCCAATTAACAAGCAACGATGGCAATAACACTTGCTGAATAGCACACTTTAAATTGGATAAGACTTCATCTTTCATCAACCTCTGTGTGGCCGTATATGAGTACAACTGTAGTGCAAGTGTGCTATTTTCTTCAACCTTATGTGTGACTAGACTGTAGACCTAGTGCCCAACAGCAGATCTGACCCAGACTTGATTGATCATTGTGGTGGCAGCAGCTTCATAAACACAGCCCATCCATCAGCTCCTCCTGGGAGACACTGAAGGCGAAGACAGGAGGGAGGGAACCAGACGAATGTGTCAACAGGCATTGTGAGAGGTTGAAGTGCTGCAGGAAAGAGACCAAAGGCCTTGGCTTAAACACTGTTGACCAGAGCAAAGGTGAAGCAAAATGGGGGAGTAGTGGAAATGAAAATTATTTACTCCAGAGGCAAGAAGTAGATTTATTTATTAATTTTATTTAAATAAAAACATAAAATTAGAAGAAGGTATTGGCTTATCCTGGCGGTGATGGCTGATGGTGGTATTGATCTCTGGTACCTTTCTGACTTGCCTTGGATTTGACGAAGCCTCACTAAACACTCTGTTGTTTCCTCACTGTGCTGTGTAGAGTATGCAAAGAGTTGTTCATTGTTAGCAGCTTACAGCATTATTTCCTTTAAAATCAGATCCAGTGGCTCCAAAGTTATCCTCAAAACAGAACCTGCTTTCTTGATCAGTTTGTTAAGCTTAAGTACAGTCTGCTGTGTCTCTTATTTCAGATGGCCTCTGTGATGCATTTCCAGGCAAGTTTGTTGTCTAACTGAACTGCAGGATACTTGTATTCTTCCACCACCTCCATTTCTTCTCCCAGGATTTAAACGCAGTGTTTTGTTTGCTCCTGTTTCTTCTGAAGTCAACGATCATCTCTTTTGTTTGTACTTAAGATGATTTGGTTATTTCTGCACTCTTATGTCTCACAAATTGACTGACCAGTCCTCTGTACTCAGCTTCTGTCCATCACTGAAACACTCCACAACTGCAGAGTTATCAGAGTATTTCTGCAGATGACAGGACTCAGAGTCAGATTGGAAGTATGAGGGAAAAGGAATGGTGCGAGTACAGTCCCTTGTTGTGTTCCTATGCTGCTGGCTACAATCTCAGACACACAACCTTTCAGTCTCACAACTGTGGTCTGTCATAAATCCATGGGTTTGTGGAGGGATCCAAGTGGAATTTATGGTGTTTCTCAAGTACAGCAGGCTGCATATTAATAAAAAAAACTTTAAAAAACAAGAGCGTGATTCCCAAATTGCTGTCTGATTTGTCCAGATGAGAATGGGCTGCTGGGATTAGTACTGCTTTTAATTCTATGATACTGGTTTAGTTGCTCTCTTCTGAATTGAATTAAAGCAACAAGCTTTAAATCCCTAAAATTGGCAGTAAAATATTCTGTAAATGCACAGCAGTTAATATGCATCCATAAAACTACCTTATATTTCATGATGCATGCTTTTCACTGTTGGGGTATTTCATTGTTGGCCATTCATGCCACATCTGTGTTGTATCCTGTGTACATGAATGAATCACATCCTCAGCCAACTCTCCCTCCCTTCCACCCATCTTCGCCTTCCTCTCGTCCCCCCTGCCCTCTGTTACTGCGTCACAATTCTGGGAGAGCGTGCGTGAACCGGGACCCTGAGGCCCAGTGTCCATAAGCCGAGGGGGTGTAGGTCATCGACGAGAGCCCAGGGGTCAAAACACTGTGTGCGCAGTTCCGGGACCCCTATCTGACTATGCGACCCAAGAACAGACAAGCCACTGTTCCTCCTCAAGCTCTCCTTTCATTCCCCCCAGCAACGGGACTCTTGCGCTTAGGGGGAGGCAGTGGCAGAGCTCAGGGGTGGGCAGTGGGTGACCTTCTGATTTTAAAGATATAGACAGGCATTCCTCTATTGTCAAAAAACTCATAACTCATTTGACTACTTGCACAGGCCATCCTGCCCCCCCATATGCCATCTCTGGAGTTAATGACCCCTGAAGTTTGTTAACGAACAGTGACTTTTGGAAATGAGGGGCGGTTGGCCATGTAGTACTGGGTGGCAGTCACACAGCTGCAGGGTATGACATTGACCCTGATATATCTGCCTGAGAGTGAAAGTCTAGCCTGGTTAAGAGGGAGTACGACACAAAAGATCTTTGTTCTTCATGTTTGCAATCAGGCTTGCTATGCAATAAACAAATGAGTTAAAGTAAAGTAACATGTTGTATATGTAGTTTCCTTAATCTTATCCTGTAACAAATAAATGTGCATTATTTCAGCTTCCTGAAGCAACAAGCTTAGCATATAGAATATATTTTCTTACATTTTCTTAATAGATGAAATGTAAAAAGAAACTAGCCTGTTCTCCATATGTTTTTTCACCTCAGCCTTGATCTTTACGAAACCAGAAATGCAGAACCTCCACCCTCCTCATTTACCAACTTGTCCTGCATACAGATCCAGGGTTAAGGATGGTTAAGGACAGTGCTAATCGATCCCCCAATTACAGAGAACTGAAGAGTGAGATGTGGGGGAGAAGATAGAGGTAGTAGGGAGGGAATCTCCAAACGCAAGGGTTTGGGGGGGATGAGTGGTAGTCTTTATCTGTAGATCCCCCCTCTCCTTTAACTTGAAGCCGGGTGTCATAGGGCTTTTGAAGTAGTGAAAAGGGAGGAAGGACAGAAGAGGGGAAGAAGGGTGGGCTGGTGTGCAGACAGTGTCTTTCTCCATGCCAGTGGGAAGATGTGTGAAGGAAAATCTTTGCACCCTTGACAGTGCTGCTGATGTGCATGCCTTTCGTGTGTATTTGTGTGTGCGTATTTGGATTTCTATGTGTATCTCAGCATGTTTGCGCGAGTATGCATGTGTGCACGAGTTGAAAGTCGGGCTCTTGCAATAAGGTGGGGATCACAGAGCGTCCTTTTCAAATTGCCACTAATGAGCTCTGGCTGGCGAGAGGTACTCGAATTGATTAAATTTGCATGGGAGCCTAAATCATGACAGGGGCCTCATACTTGTGCACCCCACCTCTAGGTGCACACACACATACATAAGCAGCACCCCTGCTATGCCCCCACCTCAGCATCAGACCTACAGGGGGTATCTCTTTGCAAAAGAGAGAGGGCCAGGATACACCAGGGGAGGGTGTGTGTTCACGTTTGTGTGTGTGTGATGTTGAGCGGGGCGTGGAGCGCACCCATCTGCCCCGGTATTACTGTCAGTCCATCATTCAGGGGAATGCCAAGCGCGTGCCTTGGGGACATGTTCATTACGCTTTAACTACCGGATCTGTCCTTGTCTCGCAGCCCCCTTGTGTCATTGTCTGCCTGAGATTGCGTGTATGTATATTTATGCATGTGTCTTTTTGCATCACAATTGAGTGCTCATGTATATGAGTGTGGCTGTTGGTGTGTTTAGAAATTGGACAGTATTCTGTCAATAAACACACCGGACAGATTGATACTGTAAGCTGTGAGTTTCCTGTAACTTACATAATCACAGTCCATTGTACTTCACTATAATATTCCATGCATCCTTGTCGAGCTTACCCATTCATGCAAAGACATCTATATCCTGCCATGTACTTTTTTGTCTCTCTAAGTTGTTGGTTTGTTTCTCTCCTATGTTAACTAAATGACAATACATGATGAGAGCTACTCTGTGTGGACACATTTGCTCTTACAACTACTCGTACTAATACTGAGGTGTTAAGATGAGTATGCGTGTGTGCACTAGTGGGGGGACAGTGCTCGTGCATGGTTAGCCTGGGTGATTGCAGTAATCAGATGTGGGTGTTAATCAGAGTTTGTTCGTCAGTGGCCTGATGAGGGGCGATGAGGACTGCTGATTGTAATGCGATGCTTCGATCGGTGTCTCTGACGACTACAGAGAAAAACCGTCAAGAGAATCATTATCATGCAGTCTTTTTAAAAAAAAAATTTTCCCCCTGTTCCACTTCTGGAACGCCACTATAGACCGCCAAAGTGTAAACAAACAAGCCAAACACCACGGTTGTAAATGCAGGGAAGTATCACTGGCAAGATCTAGACTCAATTATCATTACGCTGAATGTTTTCATTCCAGTGGTCACAATGACGCATTGTGACATGATGGGTAATATATCACTTGTTTCTGTGTCAGTGTCACCCCTATTGAATAACAAGAGCAGGGGGAAGTGATGTGTTGGGGTCAGAGGGAAGAAAAGATGTCGCTGAAAGAGGTTTGGGGGGTTGGGGATAGAAAATGTGACCCTATGGTTTATAATTCTGTCTTGCCACAGACAGACTTGCACCAGATCTTTTTCTTTCCTCCCCACCTTTTTTTCTCCCTTTTTTTTGTGGGAAGGGGTTGCTGCTGCTATTATGGCTGTCTCATCAGCCAAGTCCCTACAAGGGCTGATACAAATTAATTAACCTAATTAGGGACTGTGATTGCGGGTGTGATTATAGGGGCTGGAAGGGGAGGGGAGGGAGGGATTGGGAAGATGAGGCAGGAGGGATGGTTCATGGAGGTGGGGGTGCGCTGGCAGCCATGGCCCAGGCGATGATGAGCCGGGAGGTGTGGGAGAGGAGCCAAGATGCTCTGCATGGCTAATGAGATGAGCTTGCTGTATTCAGTATTATCTCCCCTTTTTTGTTTTCCAATCTCTCCTTCTGTTTACTTCAAAATTTTCTTCTATATTTTTACATTTCACCTCTCTTAAGCTTTAATGTGATCCTTCTCTGCAAGTGTAATTTCATGACACAATTTTTTGCACTGTTGCTACTTCTAATACGTTACCTGTCAGCTTCATATGACCTTGGTGGAAAATAAGTCATATTTTTTGACAATTTATTTAACCTATCAAGATTTCAGATGCATCTACAAAGCAGGATTCTGCATTAATTTGTATTCTGTAGTATCACACAACACGGGGTGCAGCGCAGCACTGTCTATTGTTCACTTTAACTGTACTCCCCACAAGGAACAGATATATCCACTGGGAACACACATACAGTCACACACATACACACACACACACACACAATATTTCAACCTTTCGTATGCACAAGCAACTGTGGCTCAGCTTCAGATGCACAGACGCTCAGCCTCCTTCTCACAGAGCCACACAGGCACACTCCCAAGGAGCAATATTCAAATATCCTTTTATTTGTATTGGAAACAGAACAAAGATATTCTTCAGACCGAAGCAAAATGTGTTTTCGTGCTGGCATCAGCAATTTTTATGTTTCTAATGACTTGGAGGAGAAGAGGGCCGACTGGAAGTGGTTAGGTATCAGTAAATTAAAAAGGGGGAATCACAGAAGAACAAACACCTAAAAGTTGCTCTGTAGTGCCGTTTGGGGCCTTTATTGCCCTAGAAATGCAATAAACTTGTGCCAGCATTGTCCACTGATTGCAATGTCACCTTTGAATATTGTCGCTTTATCAGTGCCACACTGAGCTCCTGGTGGATTGTGGTATTTGATTTCCAAGATTGTGCCTTTAGCTGCCTTTCTCTCTCCTGCTCTTTCTATTTCTCTATTCTTTTCTTCCTCACTTGCTCTCTGGTGTTCAGCTTTTGTGCCTCGGTATCAGTCGCAGGGATGTGATTAGGAAGCCACTAGCACACAGTGATAGGGAGGGGTTCATATCACTGGTCTAATCTGGAGCCCCAGGAAAAAAAACAGCCCCCTTCTGTATTCCTGTCCCAGAGATTCTGCATTGTGAATGGCTGTAAGGTAACACTTGTCTTCATATATGAAAATATGTGGCAAGGCTTCTTCATGACAAAATAAGAGAAAACAGAAAATGTGATTTGAAGAGATAGTTCAACATTTATGTGAAATGCACTTATTTGCTATATTTTCACAGCCAATGTTTATACTGATACCATTTTCGTTTACGTGTGTTGAATGGAAAGGAAACTGCAAACGGATGGCAGCAGCTTGTTCAGACCAGCGGGTTAAAAAAGGTGATTGTTGTATGCAGGTCACTCACTATCTTACCAGTCTTCTTTTTAAATTTTGTACACATAATTTCATGCTTCTCAGTTAATTACCTGCCAAGATCCACAAGTTTTAATGTCCTCCAGGACTGTATGCAATAATTGGTGAGATTCACAAGGTCAGACTGTTCCACTGAAATATTTGTAAGTGTGGAGACTCTAATCTAGCAGCTGCTGCCACCCCTCAGCCCTGCACTGAAACAAGTATAGGGAAAGGTTGTGTCTTTACCACCAGTTTTGGCGTTCAGTATGGCAGCAGTGGTAAACGAAATGTGTCTAATAAGTACTGCTCAAGGCTTTGTAGGTCTTGTACATTTTTCTAATGATTTGAAGTTCTAATCATTATCATTTTAAATAGTTATAATTTCATTCTTTGTGCATTTGAGAAAGCACCTGCATATGTTTGTTGGTGTAGAGGGAACACTGACTGTTTCTCTTCTCATGGCAGGGACTTTTAGAAGTCCCTTGCTCCAGAACTCTAGCACCACTGATAAACATGAGTTGTGTCAGGTGGAAGGTAAATAAGGCACTTATGGATTCCTCTCCCATTCTGTGGTCTCACTAACTCTTTAATTAAAGACTAGAGAGAGAACAAGAGAGAGCGATAGCCCCGCAATGAGCTGATAATATCGCGGGGTCAAACAGGTAGAACCAATGTGAGATAGACCAGAGATCTGCCCCCAGACCAGTGAAGGTCTGCATGTGAACCACACATGCATGAAGCTGTAAGGATGTATGTTTAAGCATATGTGGACATGAATGTGAAACACCATGAAAAGCGCTTGTTGTGTGTGTATTTGTTTGTGGAAGTGGCTTTACGTTGCTCTCCCAGCTAAACAGCTGTAGCAAGGCTGCTATCAGATATTTATAAGTGGCTCATGAATATGGATGGGCCGTGAGATGGGACTGATGTTTGTCCTCTAAGAGAGGATGAAAGGGGAATATGCCCCTTTCCCTGAGAGATCAAGTCGGGGCCGCTCGCAGAGCTGGAGTGGGAGCTCTGGATTGGGAGAATGACATGGATTGGGGTGGGTACTGGTCTTTCAGGAGAGATGGTAAAATCTTATAGATTGGGATTTCTATAAACATGGCAAAGCTGTTCCCTTGTATCTAAAAATGTGTTGTTAGTGATAAACCCTGTTGACTATGAATGCAGAATTTTTACTCCCAAGTTTAGGGTAACCTATGCGTAAAGTTATAATGTAATATTCACAACTATATTTTTATGTAGTAGACTCAAGATAAGAACGGCTTTGTCTAGCTTAACTTGGATTGAGTTGCCACCTCTGCCTTTTGACCATACTGCAGTGTCTTGTTATTACAGTAGCCTAAAACAAAAACAGGAAATACTGGATCCGTATTTTTACATCTCCATAGGTTTTTCTTTAACTTTGGAAGGTGAGAATGATGTGACTGATATTCAGTTGTTAAAATATACCACTAGATGTCACTATATTTTCACCTTCTCACAACTAATCCCAGGTGTTTGAGTAATAAAACTACTGGCACAAGTTAATCTTTGGTCAACTTTACGAAGGCCAACTCAGAGCCGTTACTGTAAGTAAGGAAGGTCTGAATGAAATGAATGAATGAAAGTCATTTTCTTTTAGTCAAAGATATTGCTTAGATTCTTACAAAAGTACAAAATCATGTGTTGTATAGCCAGATAAACCCACTAAAGGTGCTGCTTCATCAATTTCAAGTCTTCCAACCTTTATATCAGATATTTATCTCTCCTAATGTTTTTTGAGTTCTTTTAGTTTTTGGTGGCATTGCCTCTGACTCTTTCTATATGGATACAGCTAACTGACCTCCTAACTGACTCAATTTCAGCCTGAACTATTGGTCTGTCGATCTTAATTCTCTTTGTTGAGTGAATCCTCTGCCTGGCAATTCCTTAGCCATTACAGTAATGAACCTAAAACAGCATGCGTCTTCCACCAGTTCTGACTACAATCATATCTTCTTTGCCAAATGGAACTTCAGAGTATTTCTTTAAGGTTACGCTTGTGTCATTGTGATGGTGAAATTGAATATCCAGTAAAAGCTGCCATCCTGATTCCTTATAGCAAACATTTGGGTGTGCACAAGTGACCAAAGAGTCCACAGCAAAGGTCGTCACATTGAAAGATGGGATTAGAGGAAGCGGAGCATAGGGGCAATTGGCAGAGCTTTAGTACAATGTACCTTTTAATGCTAATCACTAAGTCATCTATCAGAGTTAATACATGGGCGCTAAGCAACCTGTACATGCATTAGACCTCTCCAATTATCATAATGGGTTGGTTTTTAATATGGTTAATAGGCTGGCACGACCTTCCCCATTCACTGAGCAGGTACATGATGGGAAATGGACATATTTAGGGACAAAATGACCATTAGAGACTTTTAGCTGTTATGGGTCTATAGTTATGCATGTGAAGAGGAAAGGATAGATGGAGGGACAGATGCATAGATAACAAACAGGAACATTTGTGAAAAAAGTCAATCAAATGAAACTGGGGGAAAACAGGAGTGATGTGTGGACTGAAGAATGACTATTATTGTTAGTTTTGCTCATCTGAGGGTAAGACACACAATGTCTGTTTTCTGAGGCAGCATTTTGATCATAAAGTCTTCTTCACATATGATTGTGCTGGTGTAGGAGGGCCCTGGGGGCACCACAGGAAAGTACGTCAGTGTGGGTGCAATGTGGTATCAGATGGGCGGCTGGGTAGAGAAGGGGCAGAATCTGAAAAATGTGGCTCTGCAAAACCCTGAGGGGGGGGGGGTTAACATTTTGGTTTTCTCTGAGCCTTTGTGGTAGTGGACAAATGATCCCAGGAGTCGGACAATAATGTTTTTTATGGGACTCTAAATGTTGAGCTCAACAAGGTCATTGTGGGAGTGTAATGGCCAACACGTGGCCAGGCTTGAACTCCAGCAGCCTCGCAGTTGGTCTGGGGGCCAGAGGGGAGGAGAGGAGGTGGGAGGAGAGCAGAGACTCACCCCTCTGGTTTCTTCAACAAGCCCTTACTTTGTTCCTATGAGAGACAAGAACCACTCAGAACATAAAGTACCTAGATGGATACACTGTGCTGGCTCTGACCAGACTAGGTCTCGTAAACTGGCCCAGTGAGATAATGTTTCCCTGTTGCTAATCTGTTCCTGGATGCCCACGCTCTGGCATCTAAGGAACAATAACCCCTTCCTGCTGCAAACAAGAATCCTTTTCTGAGTCCTTCTTGTCAGATTTTTACTGTCTGTCTCTCTTTGGGGGATTTATCTGTTGGTCAGTGAAGATAAAGAACTTCACTGTTGTCTGATTATCTGCTTCATAGTGTCATGTAGGAGCTTTGTGTATCTCAAATAGAGACAAGGTGTTGAACCATTATGAGAATCAACTGTTGATTTGTTACGAAAAGTTTAAGATCTTGTCTTGAGTACATAGCAGATACTGTTTTGTATGATATATGTGGTATATCATATATGTGATATATGTGGTATGTTTGAATTATTTTGACTAATGGAGTGTAAAGCTGAAATGATAGATGTCAGCAAAGGTTATAGTATAAATAGCTAAATGAATTGGTGTATTTGTACAAAATAGATTTGTAGATTCAAGTTTCCAGTTGGACCCTTATTTGTTGTTGTCCAGCAGTGCACATCCTCTTTTGAGATTCTCCACAGAATTCAGATCCTGTTTTAATGTGTCACTCCATATCCCCCTGTTTTCCCAAAGCCATGCTTGTGTTGTTTTTTTTTTTTTGGTTTATGCTTCAGGCTGATGTCTGGCTGTAATGTTAACCTTTGCTGTAGCCGGATATTGGGAAAAGGTTTTCACTCAAGACTGGTCTGTACTATACTGCATGTTCTTGTTACAGAAAATTGCCCCCGCAGAGTGACATTGCCATCGTCTCCATGTTTGATAGTAGAGATTTTTTTATTATGTGATGGTGTATTTCAGGTTGTATGTCTGCCTGTTTAAACATTGTGAATAAATATTTCAAATGTTTTTTTTTTCTTTTAGAAGACTTTACTCTTTATTGTCACAGAGTTGTAAAGGTGCCTTTTATCCAACTCCTAGCAGAGAGTGAAATGGCTTGTGTTGGGCCACTTAAAGCGGATCAATGCAAGTCTGGGTATGTTAACCATGCAGTGCGCACCCCAAAGCTGTAGGGGGAGCTCCAGAGCGGGAAAATAGGTGACAGACGAAGAAGAATGTTGTAAACAGAGGCATCTTATGGCTGTCTTGAACAGGCTACGGCTAGTTAGCATGGCTTCAACGGCATGTAGTAAAAGTAATTATCAAAGCAGTATAAAAGCAAAAACCGAATCGCAGAGTAAACATGCATATTTGTCCAAACAGATTTACGACCGGCCTTATAGCGCTAGTCTCGTGTATCGCGAGACTTCCAAACCAAAACAAGCGCAAGCGTCAATGGGCTAAACTGCAAGCGCCGTTTCTGGTAGGGGGAGACCCGATAGGAGGAAATGTCCGCTTTTTCATCAGAACAGGTCAGTCAAGTAAAATAATTACTTCCAAGCTGCTTTATGACGATGATAATGCTGCATAGAGCCTCTTTAAATGATTTTAATATTATTTTTCTTTTATTCTTTACTTTGGTTTATTTGTGCTCCTTTAACTATCCTATCCTCTGTTTTATTTTGATCTTTTATGCTTTTAACTCTCTAGCTGCAGTGTTTCCTCATGGGGAGGTTCCATGTCGGGTGCTGTCTCTCTAGTCTGCGGGGTTGTCGCTGTCTGGGGTCTTCCTGTATTGCAGCCCTGTGGCTGTGATGGGGCCCTGGTATGCCCTGATCTTGCTGGCTCCTGTGGCAATGACCTCTGTGGTCGCTGGTGGGGCGACTCCTGGTGTGGATGGATCCCCAAGGTATCGTTTCCTCACAGCGGTGTCAAGCAACTTGTCTTTTAACTTGTCTTACTTCTCTAGCTTGAATTATGTTGTTATACAGTTGAGAAAGTTTGTGGTGACTTTGACTATATTTACCTTCAATAGAAGATGGTACAGGTTCTCCAAATGAGTTGTCTTTTTCTATCTGAATGCAAACACCATTGTACATGGTTATGCTTTTACAGTCTTTAGGAATGGTTGGACCGCATGCCTGGAAAAATTAAAGAAAATTCTTTTAGTTTTTATTTGCTCTGTATTTCTTAAAGTAAAATATTTAGAAGGTGCAAAAAAAGGGTTCAGAGATTTTGAAGTCTCTGTAGTTTACCAACTCACCACAGTTTTTCCTGTGCTTGGATCACTTGTCATTGCCAAACCAAGTGACATGTTGACTGCAAATTTTGGCACTGAGGAAATATTGAACAATTATCAGTCATTCAATCAATACACTCTTCATTGAAAGCAAAAATAAATCAATGAATTCTAGCAACAATGGGTATGTCTCAATCAGCACACTTTTGAGCAGTACATCTTCATGTGGTGTTCATCTTTTTGTTACTCAGCCAGTGTTCATGGGTCTGGTGGACCAGCTGCATTTTTTAATTTTTGAAATAGTATGATCAAACAATTTATGTATCAATACTCAGTAGATGTTCACTTTATCTTCCCTACAAGCAATATAAACCTCTGTGATTAACATTTACTTTGTACCTTTTTTAGATTACATTTATTAATAATAATGCTGCTGGTCATTTTCAGAAATGTGGTCCTCACATTCTGAAACACCTCCACAATGAACAACAGAACAATGAACACTACGCACGCTAAACAGACGCTATAATGGAGACGTGGAGGACGTGGTGGGACTACCAGCGTAGTATGGCCAGGAAATAAATAGTTAGCAAGTTTTAGCTGGTTTAGCAGATGTAAATAGGTAATACATGATACAAATGATTAATACTTTAGTTTACAGATGTTTATTTGGTGAATATTTTTGGCAAGCAGGAGAGTCACAGTTAAATTCTGCTCCATCACTATTGGTTAGTGCAAGACTTCAGTGCTCCATTTGGGTCAGCAGCATGAATGTATGCACTACCAAACGAAGTGCACAGTGTGTTTTAGATTCCAGTGCACACTGTTTCAGTGCACTTACATATTGAGATGCAGCCAATGACAAACCAAAGCTAACACATGTCAAAACTCCTCACAGTGAAAAATAATTAGAATTGTGTCTTGTTTAAGACTCCATAGTGAGGCGGTTATCGCATTGTTTTCCATTCAATAAAAGGGGAAAAAATTTAAACAATTCAATTTAATTTGTATCCATCATCTCATCTGTAAGGTAAGGGAGAAATGCCTTTTAAATTTCAGGTTACTTTGGAAAAGAATAGTTTCTTACCTGAAACTTGCAGATCATTGCATCTTTCAGTGGTGCATCTGAATATTTGACCCCTTCGATCTCTTGAATATTGCTCAAGAGGAGCACTGACGAGCAGACTTGGATGATAAAAGCAGATAAACATTACACAGTGGTGGACTAGTGAGCAGTGGCCCATACTGATTTATCTATTTTCTAGAATTATATGATATATAATACTATTATAAAATGTGTATATTACTCAGATGCAGTTATTCGTTAATCACATGTACCAGTATCAGATCTGATAGCTGTTAACCTTCAACAGACTGACTCACTCTGATGGTCGTTGAACCACCTGGTAGCCAAAACCTGCAGTATCTTTCTTCAGAGACTTCCAAGCAAGAGGCTCGATGTTGAAACAAAGGGCAGTTTTTAGCACTGAAAAAGAAAGACACACATTTTATTTAACGTCACGTTGTGATTCTGTTTCAGTTTATCGTTAAAATCCAATATGTAATATTTAAATTACATCAATAAATACATTACACACCTGTTCATGTTGGTTTTGGGTGTTATGCAAGAAAGAATTGTGTATGTCATAATGTCTTTTGAACATTAGAAACACTCATGGAAGTACAGCAGTGTAGTGGAATTATACCTCGAATTAATTTTATTAGTTAATAAATTAACTAATTGTCCTCAGGGCACCACCTTGCTTTTTGAATGGAAGCAAAGAAAACCATTTAAACCTTATTTAATCAAACAAATCAATTTAATAAAGAAATCAGTCTAATTCTGAACGCATGAATTCTAATGGATGATAGATTTCTACCACTCCTTTGC
>JAVQJG010106702.1:0-35407 GCA_036024015.1 Craterocephalus amniculus | reverse complement strand
CCAGAGGGAACAGGCTAAATCCAAAATCCGTTGGGCAAGAAGAAAGGTCTAGAAACACTGTGGTCAAAAAGCTGTGGTCAAAAACGCTGGATTGTTGGACAAATGGCATCAGACAATCTGGCACTGGAAAGTGAGCAGAGGAGAATTAAATGCTGTGGAGAACAGGTGAACAGCATGATGATAATTACCAGGCACAGGTGGAAACAATCAGAAGCCTAGTCAACAAAGCACCAATCAGACCATGACACTACCTCCAATATGCACAGTTGTTTGAGTATGATGTGGCAGTGCTCATGCAGCAACCTTTGGATTGATGGCACAGTGATGTAATTAGCAGCAATAAAATCTATTGAGGTGCATTCTTTTGTTTTTCAAAGAAGCTTAGATAATTTTCGCTTTTTGAAAAGGCAAACTTAAGAAAACAGTGGAAAGTGAAGATACATTGTGTTGATTTAAGCCAATTTCCCCCTTTGTATCACAACAATCATTTTAAAACCACCCTCTGATTTTGTAGGAAAATATCCGCCAAGACCCATCACCAGGCTGTGGACTACAACATCTTTGAGGGCATGGAGTGTCACGGTGTCCCAGTAATCACCATCTCCAGAGGCAAAGTGGTGTATGAGGATGGAAAGCTGCAGGTGTCACCAGGACATGGCAGATTTGTCCACAGAGAGCCTTTTTCTGAGTTTGTTTACAAAAGAATCAAGCAAAGGGAGCAGGTCAGTCGGTCTTCACACCTTGTCTTGTTATTTCGGAATAATATCTGCTCAACACTGGTCTCCTGTAAGAACTCCAAATCTGTTTCTAAAGTCTCTCCCTTTTTATGTAGGGAGAAATTTTCTGTAAAAAAGAAAAAAAAGAAAACCTTTAACAGAAAAATACATTAATAATTTGTATACTGTATGTAACTATACTATACTTTTTCTGAAATTTAGGAAATAAAATGAATGAGTTGAATTTGTGCTATATGAAGAGAGTCACTCAGTGAGCCAACGAGCAACATAGGAAGATTGCCTTTAAGCTCTGGAGAGTTATTAAGCATCATTCAGCTCATTGTACCAGTTTTATAAGCCCACAGATTCAAAGGCATAAGTGCCTTATACATGCATTTATTTTTTACGCCTCTAGTGGAAATTTCTCCTTGCACTGATTTAATATTATGTATTCAAGACATTATCTTGGATTGAATGAACCCTTTTTTTGCCTAAACTAGTGAAATCTTTTTTCAATTTAATATGGACTTATTTATGACTTTGTCCAAATCTGTTTACTCTTCTTGCAAGATTTTGTTCACATGACATTTTTTAGTCTGTAAAATCCAGTTACAGTTAAGTCTAGCCCTTCAGGTAAACCAGTACATATTAATTTCCTACTTATAAATCACCCTTCATCTATGTCGGGGATTTGTTTTCCTTAAAAAACTAAACAGAAAAGAAAAGGCTCTCCATTTGGACAATCAGTCAGAATTTTTGATGGTCTGAACTTAGAAAGCGTCAATTTTGGCCAGAAACGCTTTCAATGAATACTGTATTGTGGCTTTCTACACATCACTTTTGCAACTTCATATGTGCATCCTGCATGTGCCTCCTGCAGATGATCAGCTGTGTCTGAAATCAAACTAATACAGTAAGAATGAGAGAAAAACATTAAAGCTTACTTTTTGCTCTCTTTTTTTTCAAAATTTGCTTTTTTGGTAACACCCAGAAGCTTGGCTTAAGTACAGCACCCTCCGTGCTTGAACAGGAGGAAAGGCCACTGTCCACTTTCTTTAGATAAGAAATTAAGTACTTCATATATCTATTTAAGCTCTGAGGACCTTTTTTAGTCCTTGGACTGAGTCAGGCTGATGTTCTTGTCTGTTTTTAGCATTTATGCCAAGCAAGCCACTTGCTGAATGTACATTAGAGCCATGCAAGGTGTTCATCTGATGATGGAGCAATAAGGAAAATAACATTTTGAATTTAGAAAGTGAACTGAGAATGAGTAGATGATCGACATAAATAACAGATGACACAGGGAGCCCACGCAGCTTCAAAACTTGAGAGGAAATTTAAACTCAGCATGTAGAATTTGAACCAATCATATTGTATTTTGATGAGGTACTTCTACTGCAATATACACTAAACGTTATTTCTGCTTTGTGTCTTGCCTGCAGGTGGGAAAACCTGCAGCTGTGAAGAGAAAGCCCTATGAAGGCAAAATCATTTCTATATGAACAACTGACCGAGAGCAAGAGTGTCTTCGAATGTCCAGCTGTGTGTCTGCGCCAGAACCCGGAGGCGACCAAAGCCATAAACAACTCCTCACAGATAAAACTCTGAGCAGTTTTACATTTTCAAATTAGTGACAGAGTCGGTACATGCAGGCATTATAATGACTGTGTTGTGCTGGGGGGAGACGTTGACCTTTAGGTCAACACTAATCAATACATAGGTCAGTCTGCTGCTGGATACAGTAATACCTGGATGCCATATTTTGCCAGCTGTTTAAGGCTTCCGGGTCATCTGAACTCAGTGCACAGGTCAACAGAACTTAATCAGCTGCTGGAAATCATAACGAGCCTAACATCGTGGATATTCTATGTTAAGAAGGAGATTGATTGATACTTATATGTGTTAATTGTGCGATAAAACGACATCTGCATCTCCAGCTGAGAATGCTTCTTTTTTCTGAGCCACATTTCTTATCTTATCTTTACCCCTTATCTTTCTTATCTTTAGTGCTTGTTGCCATTGGTAACAGTACTGATGTTTCTCATCCAAAGCATCCTTTGATGAAATGTTCATGAAAATACACTGACATGCATGAAAGCATTAAGATTTCCTTGACTGACCCGGACTGAGTCTGTGTGTGCATATTCAGCAGGATCTCATGTTATGGTACGCGCTCCGTCTATGCCCATGTAAGGACTGCAATAATGCCTTCCCGTGGTAAAAAGGTCTGCGGCTGTCACTGAGCATCATGTGGCAGCTTCCCATTGGGCTCGCATGCTGGCGTGGTATTATGCCACAGGGCTAGTGGAGACATAGTGTGAGCTTATCAGGTTGCCATACGGGTCAGTGGCAGCGTGTGAGTCACAGAAGGCCTACTCATCCTTGAGCTAGCCCACTTCCTTCCTCTTGTGTCTGAGTGCAATAGATGGTGGAAAGAACAGTGGTAGTTGGAAGTGTAAGAGTTAAAATCAACCATATCTGCAGATGAAGAAGTGGGAGGTGCTGAACTATTGATTATAACTGTGGCTCAAATCAATGTAAAAGATAAACATAACTTTAAAAAACTGATTCATCACAGAAGGAATGATTCATACTTAAGCTGAACATTTCCATCCATAAATAAATCATCATTTCAATATTGGCAAAATTTAGCAAGTACTGTAATAGATTTTTATACAGGCTCTTTTTCCAAAAAGTTTGTGGCAGTGAGTTGAATTCAGCAGGTTTATATTAAAATATAAATATTGGTCATTCACTGAAAGGTTAAATCTAACATCACACAATAGGTTAGTGATAAAATTAACCTCCACTGAATCATGCTATCCACTGCAAGTTCATGGAAAACTGATGCAGATATTACACAGAAGGCTAATGTAAAAAAAGAAATAAACTATTGATTCAGTCAGATGTGAATAAATTAATTATTACGGTTCATTTAATCTGTTCTCAGATTCTAATTATGTTCAGCTCTGCATCATTCATTAACTCTTAATAATTTTAATGGTTATTTATCATTTTAAATCCCAAAAAGTTGTCATGCTGTGAAAAGAAAAACAGAATATAATAATAATGTTTTAGCTTCACTTTTTATTGATAAACATTAGCTGATTTAGAATTTTTTTCTTATTGTGTCTGATAAGGAGCTACTCAGTCCTCAGTTTAGTCTTGTACCAAATGTTTTTAAAGGTCTGGACTGCAGGCCGGTCAGTCCAACTTTGCTGCCATCAAACTTAAAATTGACCAAACATTTTCAAGCAATTGTTTCCGAAGGTTTAACAAGAGAAGAATATTGGTTTACAAAGTTTTCAAATCATTGAATTCAGTGATTTTTATTGACATCAAGAGCATTTTTTGAGAACAGGTTGTACTTTTTATTATTGTTATTATTAGAGATTGGCAGCAAACAAAGATACACTGTATTTACAACACAGTTTTTGACCTTTCAGTCTCGACAACATATGAGAGTAAGAGTCTCTGTAAGAAATCAGCTTGTTGCTACGCCTTTATTCACAGGGTGAGGAAAGAAACACCTGCAAGATATTAATGGGAAGTGACAAAGTATAAGGGGGAAGGAAATTTCACTATTCACTGCACACGTAGGGGACATCTGTTGTAGATTATGTAAGCTAATTCTGCTGCTCTTTCCATTCTGCTTCAGACATAGAGATAAAATACAGAAATCTGCTTTAATAGACAAAAACTGTGTCTATTATGATTAATTATGATTCATTATGACAAACACACTCTACACACACACTCTAGTCTTACTCTAAATACTAGCTTCCTTTTCCTGATATCATGAAAATGTCATAATCTGCAAGTTAAATTATATTTCTGGTTTAATGCTCACTGCAGCAAAGCATAAATATCATGAAAAGCTTTTTATTTAATGCACTGTACTGTAATTCGTTGGCTAACATCAGTCTGAAATTGCAGACAGTCTGAAATTGTTATCGACAGTCAGACTGTCATGTCATTGAATGTGATCAAACTTGAAAAAGCAGGCTCCTTTGTGAGAGAAAATCCTGTATATAGGAGGAGGATTGCAGCTAAGGTGAGTTGTGTTTTCACCACGGCAAAATTTCAGTGTCTCTAGCTGCACCTGTTTCTCTGTTTTCATCGGCCAGCTCATTTACACACAATCACTCCACAACAAGTTGATGTAAAACTTATTTACATTTTCATTTATTTTTAGCTGGCCTAAACAAAATGGTAACTAACCCTTTCCTGTACGATGTCCGAACAGATAATGTTGTGAATATCTGCTATATAAATAAAGCTGAATTGAAATACAGTGGACACCGCTGTTTCACAGCTGATTTCTAGTTTAGTCATGGTTGGGGATGGTATATTTGCACATTTAGTTTAGTTTATTTGATAGGGACAGAACATATTAACGGACATCTGTAGGAACAGATGTAAATATGTTGGACTATAGCTAACCAGCTAATTTGCATGCGTAGTCCTTAGGCAGGTAAAAAGATACATAACACAGTAAGACAATACACTATTTGTACAGCATAAAATAGTAAAATATAAAATACAACAAAAAAAAAAAACAATTAATAAATTTGCATATTAAAAGTGATCACCACTGGTTTGTTTTTAGGCAGCATTTAAGTTGTTTTAAAAAAAAAAAAAACTTTCTCATTGCAAGCGGGTAGTATGACAAAATTTACCAGCCTTCACAGAAAGTGTATTCTGACCAAAAGAAATTCTTCTGTGGGGAATTTCACAGCCCCGCTAGAAGAAGCCCTGGTCCTGATTCCTCTGCTTCTTCACTTTGGATTAAATACATACATTCATATATACATTGTAATACACATTTTTTTCAGTTTTAACCTTGAAAATAAAATCCTATAGCTATATTTTGATATCTTTATTTTATAAAAATACAAAAACTTTCATTCATTGATTTTTGGGGTCGTGGGGGGCTGGAGCAATCAATTATCAGACGAGAGGCAAGGTACACCCTGGATTGGTCCCCAGTCCATCGCAGGGGCACACATAAAGAAAAACAACCACACACACACACACACTCACTCCTAAAGTGAATAAGTTAATGAGTGAAATCCATCTATCATCCACCTCGAATGTCCAATTAACCTCACATGCATGTTTTGGGACTGTGGGAGAAAGCCAGGGAGAGAAGCCAGGAATACACAAGGAGAACATGCAGAATCCACACAGAAAGGCCACTGTTTGAACCTCTCCCCATAGCTAACTGCTTTGATGCTAGGACAAGGTTTGATAAATATTTTAAAAGGATTCATTAAAATAAAATAAAAACATAAAAAGTAAAACACTCAGAATAAATAAAAAAGCGTCACTGTATATGTCTGTAGAAGTAAAAAACATGTTTCCGTTTTTCTTCGTAATTCATGCACAACAGGGTTAAAACCATTGGTTTTATTACCAGCAACTTTTCTCAGAATTAGCCGTATGTTATGGTACAATTGCTGAACTGTATTAAATAGGACCTCTAATGTCACTACTTTAATTTTCATATGCAATATGTATTTTCTTCATTCATCTTTGTTTCAGCCTGTACCAGTCTTTGTGTAAGAAGTTGAGTTTTTTTAGCAGTAACAAGAATTTCATGTGTTTTTAACCTCTAATAAAAATAATGCCTGATATTTTTTTCAGAAAACAGAGATCTATTTGCAGTTGGCCAAAAATGAAGGCAAATCTGGAGATTTCGGTTTTAGGATGACGTACTGTACTATATAGATCTGGTCAGCAAATCCAGTTATGATCACTAAAAACATCTTAACTCATGTCATGTGAAGATTTAAGCTCAGTCAGTTTAATTTAACCCACTGGCTGAGTAGAAATTACATAAGTCCATACAAGCCTATGAGCGTGTAAGCATTAGAGTCTGTGAGTAACTTTATGTGAATAGCCAAGTGATCATAAACGTCATAATATGTCATCCTCTGGCCACCATGAATATCGCTACCCAGTTAAAGGGCAATTCCTCCAGATATGTTACTAAGAAACACAGAAGAGGCCCATTGTAGAGATTATGACCAGCAGAACTCATCCTCATCCATGAATTCCATCGACTTCATCCCAAAATCTGAAGCATAAAGGTTCAACTGTCATTCTCATCATTAGATGTATAGTGAGTTCCTCACACAATACTTTGTGGCTGTTCTTTGGGCCGGAAGAGCAGTGGACACCAGAAATGAAGCTGATAAGAAAAGAAGACAAAAAACTTTACATTAGACACATTTAATCCGTTAACACACATAAATCTTCATATTTCCAGACAATATCGTCAGGTGCAAACCTTAGAGATGAAGGACATAATGCTGCCTTCCTTTTCCCCTTTTCTAGTTATTAATCTCTTCCTCAGGATTTGGCGATGCAGATACTCCACTCTTTCGTCAGCAGCACTGGAGAAGAATCTTTCACAGACCATCAGTCTAAGGCGGGAGACCCTGGCTGCCAGCAGGGCCATGATGAGCAGGGTGAGCAGGATGGCACTCAGTGGAGACACGGAGTCAAACAGCAGCAGCTTGGGCTCAGGGAGGCACTTCCTCTCAAACAAGGTCACAGAGTAGGAAAAGTCCCTTTCATCTTTTTCCTCGCTAAACGATATATCAAGTAAGGTGGCAATCTCCTGAAAAACATCCAGAATTAGACTTTAGTGGCCAACTGAAAGGAAATATTTGGAAATAGACAAAGTCAATAATATACTTACTTTGAAGCTTATTATTAGGGGGACATGGAACGGTTCTAGCTCTGATAATCTCACTGTGATGATGTCAACAAAACAGTACAATAAAGCATCCACAGTAATGAATAAAACCCATGCTACAAAGTGGGACACCACTGGAGTTCCAAATTTCAGCACAGCTCTGCCCTCTCTGGAGGTGGGACGTGGAGAGGAAACGGAGGTGTAGAGCTTCTCCTCCTTGGGTGTGAGGGGGAGGACGTGGGCCTTTCCTTCCGCCCTCTGCTTCTCGTCAAAAAGAACAAATTTCCTGCAGATGAACCTGTTTTCATATTTCATGTCTTTGCAGTATTTTCGTATGTGCATGGTGATAAATATGGTGAGCACCAGGAAGCTGATGGCAGGAAACATCCTGTTCGTCACCGAGGAGACCGTCGCCGCCAGAGCCTGGACATATTTCACCGTCTCATTCAGCTTCTGCTCTGCTTCACTCAGCTTCAGCTTGAATTTCTCCGACTCTAGTCTGAGTGAAACCTTGAGCTCGGGGTCAAGGTTCACCACTCCCAGATCTGTGACTCCTTTCAGCACGCCTCCTATCCACTTCAGCATCTTTATGTAGTTGCTGAACGGAGCGACGATAGATTCCTTCTTTGCTTTCAGGTTGCAAATCATGCTCCTGACCAGGCGTATAAGGTTCTCCAGAGTGTTGCGAATGTTTTTAATAACAACTAAACTAGTGCCAGCGGTCAGCAACAAGTTACGACTCTTTTTCATGAAAACAGTTATCACAAGTAGAGTTCCCACACACCTGACTCTCTTTGACAGGAAAGAAGCAAAAGTCAGAAGAGCCCCAAAGCAGGCTGCGATCCCTCCGGCCACTGCTAGCTCATAGTCCAGGGTGAAGAGGAGGTAGAGGAAGAGTAGGGAGCTGAGCAGAAGGCTGAAGAGGCAACATGCAGACAGGAGGAGGACAGTTCTCTGCAAGCCATCCCTCCTGCCGGTGGTGAAGACATCCACAGCCACTGAAATGACGTCTTCAAAGCTCTGCTTGATTGGAGTCCATAAGAAGAGCATCCTGGATGTAAAAAATGATCAGAAATACACCAAAACTGCAAAAAACAGGATTAAAAGGACAAAATAAAGTATGATAGATGAAAGCTTATTAATGTATCGAATCAATCAAAATCTAATCCAGAGGAGAGAAATTTTGTACTAATTGAATCCTGTGTGTTGTGACATGTAATGTGATGTGATGTGCAGCCTTTTTAAAGGAAACATAAACAGGAAATACCCCTCCCCTTCAAACCACAGTCAGAAGTCACGTATCAGTCATTCCTACTTAAAAAAAAAAAAGCAGAAGCAAACAGGGGTTAATATTAGGCTGGATCTGATGTTTCATACTGGACTGGGTTTGGACTATAAATGTTTGAGTATTGCCAGATTTGAGGCTGTGCCAAAACAGATTTAAAAAAGAGAAATTATTGTAAAGACGTTGAGTAACAGGATGTCAAGGTTTGAGAAGTTGAGAAGATTCAATGAAAACTGGATCTCGCTTGGAAAAAGTCCTTCTGTAGTTTTCTTCAGCTCCTTTCAGACATGTTGCTCTCCGTTTATCGACACAAAATGAATATGTCAGTGTTGTGTTTGAACGAGCATGTCATGCTATTGCGTAACATTTTGGGAAGGAAATCTGAACGGAGCTTAATTACATCATCCCTTCTCAGACATGAGATGGCTTCGTCAGATGTCAGGGACCTTTCAGAAAATCCCCTCACCGGTTTATTGGTGATGAGAGAGGTTGCATTTCAGAAACAAAGATCGAAAAAAGAAAAGGTTGCTTGACTTGACATGTTATTTACATGTGCGTTTCCATGTGCTTCACACTCCACATAGCACGGCCCACGTTGCATCATCATTTCATAATATGGAATATGAAAACATTCGCTCAGTTCGCCTGTCAGGAATCCTTTCAGATTTTTTAAACTGAGTATTCTGACCTCCGTTATGCACAGCTAGTATGGTAATCACTCTAAAGTACTTGACACAAATGTCATGACCCGTGAATGAGGTGATGAGGAGGAATGACCCAAATGCAGGACAATGACACAGGAGGTAAACGGCTGTAGGAGTCAGGTTTTATTTAATGACCAATAATCGCTGCAGTGGCAGGATGATAAGAACTGGAACCAAAAACTGGCAAAACTGAGAGCAGATTTCTAGAAAATTGATGAAGAAAAGCAGCTGCAGGGTTGACAAAGATGAGCAAAAAAAATCAGGAGTAATTGAGGGAGAAAATGGCAAATGGGAGAAAGGTGGGATGTGAGCAGGAAATGAGAGCTAACTAGATCATTGTCAATCATAACATTGGCTTTAATAGAATATACTGTATCAAAAATCTGAATTAATAAATGTACTTTAGTTGAATCAGTGGTGCGTGATGCACTAATATTGTTTCCTATTCAAAGACAACAAATTAGAGGTTGTTATGCTTCTTAATACTGCAGCTTAGTAGCTTCATAAAGCTGAAATGACTAAAAACGTTTTGAAATTATTATTCAGTTTTTTGAACACTGCAAATGAAAAGTTTATAAAGATTTCAGCATAAGGTATTTTTTTTCATTAAACAGGAGTACCTTGGTTTCAAATTATAGAGATTCAAATGTGTCAAAATATCTTCTGTATTTTTTATTGTCTCTAACTTTTATATTTTAATTAATAAAATGGAGCATGGTGGAAGAACAGAAAGCAAAAATCTCATGTCACCCTTACTGGTCTTAATGTTGCCATATTGAGCAAATATCAGCAATAATACACCTAGTTTGAGTGCATAATTATCATGTTAGACATAAAATACAGTTTGCATGTTAAAATATGACTGATGATGAAAATGAATTATTGTCTGAAGTTACAGTACCGCTGGGTGACTATGGAAGTCATGTCAGTCATGTGTGTGAGTCACAGATGTGTGACTGGCACCCTATTGGTAAGCAAACATATCAGAGTGAGATTCTGGAACCAGTAGGGATCCCATATCTCCAGAACCTGGGGTCCAACTCCCTCCAGTATGAGTTGCCAAGTACCTTTAGAATGTGGAGAGGATTGCATGACCTGCCTTGAGTCCAGACCAAAACTCAACCCATCTGGGGTCAGCTCGGGCAGACTGACCAACACAACCAGTACGGTTGATCTTTAACACCTCCTGGTTGAAGAAGGTGATGCTGTCCCACAGCAAAACGTGACTGTGCTGGTGGTCAGCATGAGGCAAAGTGTATACCATCAAGGAGATATTTTAGTGGATTTTGACACATTTTTGTGGGGTGTTTAGCTACATTGCTAATCCCAAAGAAGACTTCCGAGTCATGCCATGTAAAGTTGACTATAATACATAACAAAACATCAGTTAGTATAACTGAACACACGTTTTCACTTTTCGTGCTAGCTTTCCTCCTGTGTATGTGTAGATAGAATCACCACCCAACTCTTGGCATCAATGTAATATCAATTTTTTTTTATTTTTAATTTGAAAAATAACTTACATAAATCTCTGTACTCAACCATACTTAACCAAGACATAGCCTTGGCATTAACACATTGCACCAAAAAGAGAAAATGAAAAGGCATTCATAAGGATAAATAACATATGTCTTTGTCATCACGAGGCATTTTTCCTCTTCCAAAATAGTCTATGAATTTGCTCATGGTAGTTTATTTTTTCAATTTCTGACATCTAAAGGTATGTACAGTGAAAATGAAAATATAGACTGTATTCCGTTACAGCGACAAGGTTTTTCTTAAAATGCATCGTCGGCACGTGGAAAAGGAATAATGCCTCAGCTCAGTTTCATTTAGACATACTGCAACTATAAGACTTACTTCCCTAACATGAGAAGTATTTATAATTACTAAAAATATAAAATAAAAAATAAACTGGTCTTGGCTTTTTAAATGAAACTAACAAAAATATAGTAAATTAATTTCATTTTCATTAAAACAAGAGAAAGAAAACTTTTTCTGTGGCAATATCCCTTATTATTATTTAAACTTGTGATTTTGCTCTTCTTCACTAACAGTGCCGGTAAAATCCAACCATAGCAACACACACACACACACACATCTCTTGCATGTTTGCTGCTTCTTGATTAGGTAAAGACCTCTTTGCTGTACCAGTACAGATTATTTTTGCATGTTTGTCAACAATACTGAAATAAAATACACTTGCAATCACAACTATGTCGCCAGCCTTCATTGGGTACAAAATATTTTTCTAGTTTGTTTCCTCAAAAACCTGAAAGAAAATATGACTTTGGGGGTGGAATGTTGTTTCTTTTTTTTTTTTGTTTTTTTTTTATTAGATTTTTTTAAAACCTCAATAACTGGCCATGGAAGACCAACAACTAATTCTCTGTTCAATTTAATGTGAGGGATAAAAGTAATCAAGTTGACATGCACTGTACAAGAAACTTCAAAAATTCCAAATATCATCTTTATCAAAACATGCTGAGACATTACTGTAAGGTGTGCCCAAGACATGTTGCTGAAAATCCTTTTCAACATGCTTGTTAAAACAAATCAAATCCAAAAGAAAGACAGATGATAAAACAATCCAGAAGTGTAAAATAAGCGACAGTCCTAAAATCTGGACGATTTCAGGGGACTGATCGATGGTAGCGATGAATACTACAATGAGAAGTACCCTGGGACGAGGAAGAAAGAGAAACGTACAATTTGCACATAATGTTCATCTTTATAAGGCGGGAGCCTTTTCATTTACATTTATTTTCATTTTTGTCACATAAACCTTTTTTAAAAGTTTCCCTTATCTGCATGTCTGTAAAACACAGACTTATGAATGGTCTAAAGAATGATAAACAATGTTTTGTTTTCTTTTTTTTAATCACGATGTTGCATTCACTCCCCTTGAAAACCATGCACTAGTGAAATTTATCTTTAAAAATAATATAAATTGTTGAAAATGGCTGATCTGTTTTATTTATTTTTCTTCTTTTTTTTGCAAGTTGCAGCCTCAAGAAAATAAATTTCTTCTTCTTCTTTTTTTAATTCTAGCTAAATTTGTGCCCATGCAAATGAACAAAAAGAAAATAAAAAGATTTTTTTTCTCATTTAATTTTCATACAATATATCAACAAAGAAAGAATGACGAAGATTGTACATCTTCCTGTGGGGTTGGGATTGCTACTGTATATTCTGGAGTGTTGATGGTGGCCACTTTAGTATTGCCCCTGTTTAACTGGTGATTTACCAGTGCAGGTCGATCAGCATGTGAACCTAGAGTATGCAGAGCGTTTCTTTTAAAGCGTTGGGGAAGTGAAGAAACACTCAACCCAAAGTAGTGGTTTCCAAAACTGCATTTACACAGCTAGGTCTGTTGGCATGGCGTGACCAGGCATCCGGCTAGAAACACTGTCACCCCCTTCAGTTACAGGTACATCATCATGTAAAGAAAAAAAAAAGACCAATACAAAAGAAAAAAAAATCAAAGCAATACATTGATTTTTTCATTCGAAAAGGGCCTCTGTAGAACTCGTTTATTGGTTCCCAGTGTTGACCCCCATGGCTTCGAAACGGAAGAAAACCTGGAACTGATGGATTCCTCGTGCTAAGGAGTTCATTCCAGCCTCCTCCAAATAACAACAACACCTGGCAATCCCTGCCGCCGGCCGCTTGCGACACACTTTGCCACGTGCACAATGTGTGCAACGTTTTTGCTCAAAACACAGGATCACATTTGCACCCCTAGAAACAGGCTCAGAAGACACAACATCAAGCATGCAGTGTAACCGGGGCTTGTGACCTGTAGTCGCAACACTGGCTGCTACAACAACGCTATTAGTCCACACGCTGCTATGATCGAGAGAAACTGTCCAGAGAGGATTGGGAAGCTCTTCTTGTCAGTGGGGCCAGAGTTGGATCCACCAGTGAGGAAGGTGGAAAGAGCTTGTACCAGCCAATCACCATGTTGGACAGGTCCAGCTCATCTAACAGTATCTGAACTGCTCCCATGAACGATTTATGGTCCATACGTCCGTAGTCACCCCATACGATGACCTGCACGACAGCAGGGGAAAGTAACATTAATTATGTTGATTTAATGAGATTTTTCACCAGGTTTCTTTGATGCATTTTAACAGTGTAAAGGAGGCGCATTCTAACCTGTAAAACCTTTCCTCCCGGACTCTCCTCAAACGGCAGTTGCTGCTGGTAAAGAGGATCCAAGGTTTTTCTTGCTACTTTAGTTTTCTTTTTGGCTATGCAGGCTCCGTTTTCCAAAAGGTAGACCTTTACATATGGTGCTAGACACGAGCAAACAGAGACAGAGTTGTTACAATTAGCCTGAGTCAAGTCAAGCTCACATATCGTCTTGTATCAGCTCATACCGAAGGAGGAATCTGTGAGAAAATGCCCTGAAAATCTGTGTTTCAGGCTTTGAATTACCTGGCAGTGCCTTGGAACCTGCTTTTCCCACAAGGCCACGGGCTCTAATGATCTCCACCTCCAGGGCTCCTTTCTTCTCCACCATGCCAATCTGGATGTCCCCTAAATAACCAACACAACTGTTTTTATTTCTATTAAAAGCATGACAAAGTCTAAAAAGTGAACTTTTACATTAAGACACGACGAGATAAAACAAGTTCTCACCCATAGGTGGAGTGGCCAAAGTCTGACGTCCAACCAGCTGGGCGGGGCCGAGGCCGTCCAAGAAGTCACTGAACTGAGCATCCGAGGAGAGCCTGACGCCGGGGAAGATGAGACTAAAAACGAGAGAAACGCTGATTACAAATCAGAGGCTCAGAACTCAGGAAGAGTGCAAACCGTTCAGCGTGAATATGTGAACGGCAGCCTTTGGACTGTCCTCGTCTCCTTACTTTCCCTCGGAGCTGTAGCTGTTCATGCTGCCATCTGTGGACTCGCGACTGGCCTGCCGAGTCATCCTGCTCCTCATCTCCACGGCCAGGCCCGTCTCTGTGCTCCTCTGGATCGTGCTGCGCAGCTTCTTACCTCCTGCTTCTGCACACAGCCACATATGTGACAAAAGGGGAGAGGGGGAGAAAAAGGGATAGAGACTATGAATCCACAACACTGAATCATTGTGTGACACGGCGAGCTGCATTCACATGGACAAACACAGATATCCCCGTGCTTTCAGCGGCTCATATGGAAAAGCAGAATTCCTCAGCTCATTAAAAGTCTCCTCTTTACCACAGCAAGGCAGAAATGATCAGACACACTTCTTTTGATTATGCCCTCACATACATCCTGGCCCCTTGTGTATTTACAAAACAAAACATGTACAACCCCCCTGTGGTCTGAACCGACAGCCTTCGTGGAACCACTGTGGGTCCATTCCCCACCTACAACCCCCACCACTCTTCTCCCTACCACCATCCTAACTGATCCAAGAAGACAGCTGACACCTCCCATTAGGCTTGCCGCTGCTCTTCTTCAGCCAGCGTGCATGTGGGAGCACGTGGGCTCCCCTGTGGCTGATCTACATGCACCCACTCATCATACAGCATGAATGGTCCATCACTCCTGACACCTGGGAATGGACTAAGCAGTACAGAAAATGAATGAATGAATGAATGAATGCATAAATGGTTCACGGCTTGATGCACGCCTGCCGACCACAAACACACACATACACACACATATACACACGTGTACACACATATTAATAAAGAAAAGAGTCACTGCTACTATACATGTCCTTTTATATTCTTTTAAGAAAGACGTTAGCAAAAACAGTCCTCTACAGAGAAGGCACTCTGGGGAATAAGATGAAGTCAGGCACGATAAACCAACTCTGAAATATCCGTCTAATCTCTGAACACGTCTTTGTAAGTCTGAGCTGCCATCAAAGGCTCCGCACACAAGTATTTGGAAATGTTGCTGCTGTTCTTTTTACGGGGCTCCTTCTGCTCCTAACTGTGATCAAATGACTGAGAAATGAGGACAAGATCAAGTTATTTCTCATTGGTCCAATAATCACTGCAAAGCCTCACAGCTGTTAGATAACAGTGCTGAAATCAAATCAAACCAATCAAATCTTTATTTATTAAACGCTTTTTCATGCCGCAGGCAACACAAAGTGCTTCACATGATGAAATGCATATAAAATAAAACAAGACTTTACACAACAAATATATCATTGTAATTAAAAACACACACTCATTACAATCCCCCTACCCACAACAAATCCTCAACTTCTGTCTCTTAACTGAAAGCAAGTTAAAATGAATCAGCAGAATAGAAACAGAACATCTAGCAGTGAGGAAACGTTCTCAGAAGTACACTGCTGAGCCCTAAAAGGTCCAAACTGTTGACAAACTAACGGTTTCCATGGATCTTATGCCATTTTATCCTAATAATTTGCCTATTTTTGAGACTGACTCATGTCTAGACAACATTTCTAATTAAGTTTAAAGCTCTGCTTGATAGTATCGGACGTGGGGCTCAAAAAACTAAACATGACTGGTAATGTATCAGGAGCGTGTAGTAAGCAGCCATGAAGCTTTTGCGGCCTTGAATTTTCAGTTACCAAGCTTGCATTCGCCTCCTCTTCCTGCCCTTCAGATGCTACAATAGGAGAGGTCGTCTCTGACGTCTGCAGCAGATTTTTTCTGCCAATCAGAGACCGTTAAGATCTTATCAATGAACACAAAACATACTATTTCAATGCGAGTGAACGAAATCTCCTTATTTCTAACACCTACCATAAAATGCAATGATTCCTAAGCACACAGATCTGCTAAGTAAAAGTAAAAAAAGTAAACACAAATGCATAGGCTTTTATATAAAAGTGTGAATAAAAGGTTGAATAAAACAACAAAAAAGATGTACTGTTCTGTATGCAGCTTGAGAGGCACAAAAATAAACCTATGGTGGGCGTTATTAGCATTGTTTAGGAAATTTAAACTGACAGTCACAGTCCTGAAATAAACCGACCGCCCACAGCAGTGTTAGCAATCATTCTGTAAACTTACAACTTCCTAAATTCTTGGTTTTCATTCACAGAATGAGAGTGCATCAGTGGAGTTCATCAGGAAGTAGACAGCTTCCTTTCAGAATCCATGCTAGCAACACAGGTGGCAGCAGCACCAGCAGCCGTAGCAGGCTCATTTCCTACCAAACCCACCGCTTCATTACAGACTGACCATAGATAGAGTTTATGTTACCAGAGTACACACAGCGCAAGCATGGAATTAAACTATGATGAACTGATAAAGCTGCTCTCATCTCAACCTGACGCAGTTCTTTCCACAGTCATTATCTGCACATCTTCCCATTATTCCTAAATCCAGCTCCTCCCATTTACTGATATTCTCCAGATTGAGCAGAACTACCCCCACCCACCCCCAAGTCAGCAGATTCTTCCTTAGCTGTCATCTTACCTCCATCCTCTTCATCAAAGGAGTTCATGCAGGGGAAATAGACAGCCAGGGCTTCAAAGGATGCGGACAGGCTCATCTTGCTCTGGGAGCACTGGATACGCATCCCAGGAGCTGCCGTCGAGCTATCGTGCCCCTGTCTGCCCATGGTGACCAGGAACTGTCCTTCCCAATGTGCTTAATCAAATCAGGAATCAAATCTTTTTCCTTTTTAGTTTCGAACTAAATTGAGGTTAAATTTGAGTGTAAGCAAAGCTCAGCCAGAGAAGATGCTGTGCTGCTGCAGGCTGGATGATCTGGTCTATCCCGAGATGCTCCGTGTTGCATCTTAGGAAGAGCTTCAGAAAGACGTCGCTTCAGCAGCCGAGTCCTGCGCTGTCTGGGTCTGACGCTCTTGCTGCACCTCTTTCTTCACCAGGGGGAGGGGAGAGAGCTGTGTCGCGCTCCACCAATCAGAGGGCCGGGCTGCTCAGGCACACCTCTGCTGGCTCTGCGGGTGAACAAGCTCTACCCAGAGATACTGAGCCCCCTCCCCATTCTGCTTCCCACCATCTTTTTAATCTCCTTTTTTTAATATCTGCTTTCTCTCTTTTCTTCTCCAGCTTGCCGCTTTGCTTCTTTTGAGCCACGACTATTATTTGCCTCCCCTCTCCATCCTCTGAGCCACCATCTCTCTTTGTCACTGTGTTCCCCACAAAGGAGGGGGAAAACAAGCTGTTATTAGGTCCGGATAATGGTGCCGTTCCTGTATGAGGGCTGGAGCCACATGGCACTAACTCTGAATTCACGTGCCCAACTCTGCTCTTTACCCCAACAACAGTATCCCAGCTGTGTTGTGTTTGGGCGGAATCGGCTCTCTCTGCTTTGCTGGTCATATTTTATCACCGAGAAAGACTAATAGGGTGCTTGATAAAGTTTACATTCTTCTCCTAAAAACTTCATCCATCAGCCCTCTGCGGCCTCTCTGACACATCACAGTGTTGAATTCAACTTTCCCAGTAAACTGCAATCCACATTTTAAAACTTGTCTAAGAGGAAAGTGTCAAAACAAGCCTAAATATTAACCTTTTTTCACTCTTTTACAAGCATTTACAGAAACTCTAGGTTAGAATAGCTCTACATAGCAATGGTATAAAGTGAAAAATACTTTGCAGGTGGTCCCTGAAATACTGATGGCTCCTCTTCTGTTCAGAGGGTAAACACAGAGAGCAAATGTATGGCTGTAAAGCAAACTTCTGGTAGCTGTCAGCACTTTACTTTAGCTTTGAAGAAAAGAATTCAACGAAGCAAAGCTGCTTGGACACATCACGGGAGAGCCAATTGCTTTTGTACAAGATATGTATCTGGCAGAATAGGCACAGGACAAGACAATCACAGTGTTCTCTTTACTTGCATAAATATAGAAAGCTCCCTGCAGTGCAACTGTCGAAGCAAAAGTTCCCACTATGAGACATTGCAACCTACTTCCATGATGTAGCCGCAAACTGCATGCCGTCCATTTGCAGAGTCCATCTAGGTCAGCGTAGACAAAAACTACTCTTAACATTTCCAGCTGCAGGGAAAACAAAAAGCTGCAGTTACAATATCAGCAGGTGACTCTTGTTTAAGTGTCATTCAGGACTCATCAGCTGTGAGAAGACTTTGTGCTGCAGGCCTCTAGGCCAATGCTTGCAAAGCCGGGGTGGATATTATGAGTTTCCATATCAGATTTTAGCTTAGACTACGGCGGCAACCTAATGCAGTCAGATAGGGTCATGTTTAAAAACAAAAAATTGAGGCCAAATGTTAGAGCAAAAAAAAAAAAAAAGGAAACATTTTCACGAATGTTGCTTGAAAGTTTTCAACCCTTTTAGTATTTTCCTCATAAATATCACATAAAACATTGTTAGAGTTGCACAAAATGTAACTATGAAAATGTTGACATTTACCACCTTAAAGAATTTGCCAACTTTACCAGGAATAACAAGACTGAAAATAATCCTAAAAAGCGTTTTCTATGATTTCTCAGTGTTTGATCTTCACAGCAAATGTCTGTGGAAATGTCAGGGGAGAGCTGTGAGGACTTCGGGAAGATGTGGGTTGCTATTATAGTTAAAAAAGATTTTTAAAAGCATCTGTAAAGAGTGAAGCGTGCTGCAGGTTGTACGGAGTTCATCAGACTAGCAGGTTTCCTGTCTGCCTGGACTTCTCCTTTTCGTCCTTACTGCAGTAAGCGGGAAGTCAAGCAAGTCTCCACTTTTGGCTTTTTTTTGGCCCATTAAGAACCTGGTTACCCTCTAGGAGCGGTCCATCACTCTTGGGTAATTTGTTAAAAAATTTCTCACCAACAGGAGAGCATATGGTGAGCATGACAGAGGTGCATGGGAAACGCTGTCAACAGCAGACAACCTGACTCTGCTCCTGAAGCTCAAGATGGGATGAGACATGTTTACATATTTGATTTATGCACTTCTATAGCTTTATACCATATCTATAGGGAAATGCAGAACATTTTGAAGAAATAAAGTTTTAAGCTCTCCTTTATATGTAATTTAAACCTTTACATCAGTAAACTTGTTAACTGCCTGAGACGAGACTCAAGGTTGATGAATTCAGCTTTACTGAATGATACCAGTCGGAGACCAAATAATCAGTTTAGGTATAATTTCTTTCCTTCTTTTTTAAAAACCTTTATTTATTCAGGGAGGCCCATTGAGACACACTCTCCTTTCCAAGAGAGAGACATGTTTACCTAAGTTTACCTCACCTAACATCAGTGTTTTTGGACACTGGGAGGAAACCTGAAATTCGTTGTTTTACTATGTCAGCTCACCCTTTGTGAAAGCTGAATGTTACATATTAATAATAGGACACACATTTATGATATATCAGCTACAGATTTTACTGAAGCTGACTAAATATGTTACAATTAATCAAATGACCTGTGTTGACCTGGAGAGTTTATTTTCTTTTATAGTTTCTGCCATAAACATCTAAGCTATCAGAACCTCCTCTGGTTAAACCAGGAAGGACAGAATAAAACCTTGCAATGCTGCGAGGAAGTGCAGAGCCACAAAATCCTTTTGGCAAATAATGGAGTAATTAGTGGACCACAATGCAGTCTTATCTTCTTACATTAAAGATTAATATGACAGCATGAACAAGAAGCAACCAGAACTGAAACTGTAGCAGAAGACGGCATCCTCCTCTCCTCCGTCTGAGCGACCCGTGTGCCGAGCCACACGTGCCTTTTCATTCCAGCAGCCCATCCAACACGTGCTGTCGGTCTCAACTTTTGCTCCTTTGACACAGTTCATTCTTGCACATGCACCCACAACAAAGTGGCCCATTTTTCACTGTCACTACTTAACACACAGCGCTGCAGATTTAATTAAGCTTAATTACAGTCTACATAAAGCAGCATTAAACGAAAGCAAAAAGAGAGTCCACACATCACTTGACGAGCTACAAGGAAACTGCCACATAATATTGAACTTAATTAATTAAACACAAGGCTACTGTTCTCTGATAATCTCAAACAATTGTGAGATTTTGCTTCAAAAGAAGAAAGAGTCTGGATGTGATGAAGCTTTAGTGACCTCATTAGGAAAATGTTTGCGTTTAGTTAAAATGACTCTACGTCTCTACGTGAAGGCCAACTGCCTCAGGCTTTATAGGTATGTTCTGACATCATGACAAATGCGGGTTAACATTCAACAAGAAACCTGGTTCCGCTCCAAGGTGTATGACAAACCAGCAGGACAGTGGACACATAACTGGAAGTACAAGCACTTCAGAGGACGGGAATGTGAAAAATCTAGCCAATTCAAAAACGGCAACAAAGCAGCACAACATCCCAGAAGTGCTTTAAGATCTGCGCGGCAGGCAGCGGGGATCACAGGGGAAGCAAGTTTTCCTGACTGATGAGGCTGAGCCAGCTCAGGCGTCAGAGACTGACTCTGGCCCTACACACTGTAAACACAGTTTAATGGAGGGCTCTAAGCCTCAGAGTCGCACACACAGATTAAGGCAAACAGACACACATAACTCTAATGCACACACACCAGGACACCCATGAGTACATGTGCAAAGGTAGTCAAACACAGTGTGTCTTCTCTGGGTTTGCATTCTTTGCTGTCAACATGATGCAGGCCAGTTGTGCAGCCTGGATGTGCAGCTTCCCCTGCTGTGTCCAACTCAAACATGATGAGAGTTATAACAGGAACCAGCTCAGGATGTACCCCGCCTCGTACTCAAGGACACCTCTCACCGGCTCCCCTCACAATGAACCGATTATTATGGTAAAAAGAAATAATTTGCAAAAACCTAGTATGCTACTTCAGCCTCTCATAGGAAAGATTTAACACCATGTTTAAAGAATTTGGCTATTTAATGTGAAACACAAACATTTTGTCTATTTTATAAGCAAGAAAATGCCTTGTTATACAGCTAGATGTAATAAGAATGTAACAATTAGAGCAAGTGCACTAATCGTGCAACCATGTAATATTATCATGTCTATATAGAGTGAAATATAGTAATATGTATTTATATAATAAGTGTATATAAAGTCATCTGAGGAAATAAAAATGTACTCTGATCAGGTTTCTACAAAATTTCCAAGAACTAAATGATAAAACTCTGAGAGCAGAAAACATGTTTATACACAGTCTGGAGCTGAGAAAGTAGAATTCAATGGTTTGGTGGGAATTGCCACATATGGACGTTGATGAGATAATTAGACTAAAGCTTTATGACAACAATAAAAAAGCTGCACTCAAAGCTAGAATATAGGTACTGTACACTCCTCCATTTATTTAATACCCTTGAAGCAAACTTTCACACCTTTAGTGGAATTTGTGAAACAGGACAGAGAAATTAAAATGACATGAAATGGGAACTGCTGTGGAAGCTGGAACAGTTCGTCTCTTGGCTGCTTCCATCCATTCTCTGCGGTGCTCGCTGAAGATACAGCAGATGGAGAGCTCATGAAGGAGTAGAGGGGGATTTAAGGACTGCCAAGCTCTTTTTTTAAAAAGAGACAACAGAAACAGCTGATATCATCCCAGCTGACTTCTCTTTCAGTCACAACAAGCTTGTGTGAGAATGAAAAATTCATCTTTCGTGAGAAAACTGTAACGTCATCTCAACATGAGAACACGAGAACCTCTCATCGTAAAAGAGGAAACATGTTTTATTGGGTTGATGGGGCGTCATGCTCATGCTCCATGACTAGCCTGTCCACAGCATTCTCTTCCCCATGCATGTCTCATCTAACTTCCTCTTTGACTGACAGCTCCAGACTGATGCTGTCAAAATGTAAAAACAACAATTAGAAGAGGAAGTCGGAAAAGCATTTTTAGCTGCAGCTGAAATCTAAAAATGTTGAGTGGAAGTCCAGTTCCAGCCTTGCTCAGATCAGGGATGACACTGTGTGCACTGGTCTAGCGTTATCTCTCAGATTAAGGCACAGAAGATCACAAAATGTTTCTTTTATAAGAAAAAATGGGCTTTGTGTTTTAAAGGAAGCTGCACAGAAGCTTACAGTTTCAATCCTGCAGGAGGAAAATTCCTGTGGTCTGCAGAAACCACAAACCATAACTATGAGATTTAACATCACCGGAAACTGAGTCATTGTAAGGACTTCAGTTTTAGTTTACTGTGACCAAAGAAGAGGCCATGAATCACAGCTCTGTGCGCATTGGTTGCATGCCCATTTCATTTGCACTGCAAGCTTTTGCAACTATTGATGTGAATTCCAAATTTAGAGTTGACAGATTGCTACATCTATAGCAATCTATAGATAGCAGCAAAAAGAGAACACGGGTCAGTTTTTAAGTCTGTTTCTGCCAGAGACAGTGTGCTGCTGTATTTCTCAAAAACAATTTATGGAGTCCACTTACATTAATAAGCACAGCACATAAATAAACATCACATTTTCAGTGATTAGTACAAAACTAAAAAAAACGTTTTGACCAACACAAAAAGGACTGTATATAAGTCAGAAGCAACACTTCAGGCATCCAGACCGCAACACGTCAGAGCTGACGGTGACTTTTAACACCACGTAACAGATGTAAGAGACAAGAAGCAAAATGGGAACTTTTAGTTACAGACATGGTGAAACAGGATTATAAAAATAAACACTGGTGGTAGTGGTTTGGAGCCCTTAATGCATGAGATGATTACTGGTACCACTAACAGTAATCACTCATTTTTTGGATGTTGTGGTTGATTTATGAGGAAAATCTTAACATTAACAGTATTAAAGCATAGACCAGCATAAACGTATTTAGGTCAACACGGAGAAGATTCTTCAGGCTAATTTACAACAATTTGACGTCATGTGAATTAATTTTAATCCTTAAGGAAAGAGGCCACGAGAAGAGAATAGAAAAGGGAAAGGCGAACAAGAATGGCCGCTCTAACTGAAAAGAAGAATTAAAGTAAACAAGAAAAGTACAAATTGATCATTTTATGTACTTTTTTATTAGTATGTGGGTGTGTGAGTGCTTTTGTGTGTGTGCATATGGGCTCTTTTTCTCAGCAGCTTACTAAGATACTTCTTTTTTTTTCTAGTTTGTTTCACTTTCTTTTATCATACAATGGCAGTAAAAGTAATCTTGATCTTGAACCTACAATAATTTATATAATATCCTTCTATAATTATTTGAGAAACAAAATAACATGTTGCTTTTAGATTATGGGCTTACTTTAAATGTTATGCCAGGGACAGTAAAAAGAAAAAAAAAGAGAGGAGCAAGTGGCTGGAAAGTCTGGCAATGTTGCTGAACAGCTCAGAATTTAATGAGGCCAGCTGGCAACCGGTCAGTATCCTGATTCAGAATGAAAACAATATCCTAGAGAGGTTGAGTCTTTCATTAGGAAATCTAGATAGAGAATAAATTCACATCACCATCCATTTTCAAAACCCAGTTTACCTTGTTCAAAGTTGCTTGAGCTGGGTAAAGCGGATACACTGGGCACCCTGGAAAATTTTCCAGTCCATCACATGGCCATTAGTTCATCTGATCTGATCTTTTGGACAAAATAGGAATGGGACTATGCTGCTTAATATCAGTGAGCAGTTCAGGATGTGTTAGTGCCTGTTTTATGTTATATGTACATTATACTGTATAAGGGTCATCAAAGCTGAACAATATACAAAATTTGCGAGGAACATATGCTGCCATCCAAATGTTTTCATAATGAAAACTTTACTTATTTTCAGTAATTAAAAGTCCTGTTGCTACGGCGACCAGCAAGCAGTTTAGATCTGTCAGCCAATCAAAGAATCTGGCCTGTTATAAAATTAGGCTTATAATTGGATTTTCTTTTGTATAAAATAAGAAAGAAAAACCATGTTACATCATGTAACTCATGTAACTTATCTGAGTTTGTATCAATATACCTCATATCAGAAAAATGTTGCTCTAAGCTGTCTGATTATTGTATAGCATTTATACAACAATAAAGTCCCACAATTGTACAGTATAAAACCGAGGAAGCAGCAGTGTGCTGGTGTCTCTTCGCCTCCAGTACCCTGGGCTGCTTTGCTTTCTGTGTGCCCCAGCTCCGTAGGAGATTAATAAGGTGCCTCAGCTAGCTGAGATAGACACTGAACTCAACACCGAAGATAAAGTACCTCAGCTGGGAGGCTAAGGTTCAGCTATTTTACCACATATACAACAGCCTGTCAAAGGAGCTTCAAAGGCCTAAAACTAAACATCAGTGATGTAGGTAACAGAGGACTGGTGAAATGAGGGGGAAGCAGTGCTGTTTTCACTGGTGAATGTCTGAAAAGTAGTATACATATTCTCTCCTTTACCAAGCAAACATATCACCCTCAACAGTTTTTAATTCAGGAATGATCACAGACACGTTGTTGCCTGTCAAAGTTTTCAACTTTTAAAGTACAGATTGTAGTTCTGGTTACCTACCATGTGACTGCATCTGACACTAAATAGATCTAAAAGTATTGTCAAACTCTATTTCTTCTTCAAAGCAGAAGCAGTAATGTGGTGTAAAAGGCTGTCTAGAGATCACTTTTCAAGCCAAACACATGAAAAGACATTAAAATAATTTTTTAAAAAGAAATAGAAAGATTAAAATAAACTATAGAGCAACTGAAATTTCTGAGAAGACATTAACAGACTAAGAAGAACTAAAAAGACTGAAATACACTAAAAGTAACTAAATAAGAGTAAAATAGACAAAAACACTAAAAATGTTAAAATACACTAAAAGAAATTTAGAAAGAAACATACATGAATAGAAAAACAAAGGCCAAAAAATCTTTATGCTGTCCTAAAAAGGAAGGAGTCAGAATGTGTTGGGGGCCAGTTTGATCTGCTTGGGGAGCTCATTTCAGTTTGGTGCCAGTACTGAAAAAGCTCAGTCAGGCTTAACAGGGTGTGTTAAGTCTGATGGGACAGTGTGGAAAACAACTAAACGCTGATGCTCAGTTTCAGTCACTCCTGGCTTGACACAGATGTAACTGGGAAACTTGTAGCAAGTGAAAAAACTCCTCATCTAATTGTGGTATTTTTACATTTGTCGGGTCAATATGTGAGATGAGCACTGAGCTGTTTTACCATCCTGGAGGCGAGCTGACCAGGCTGGGATGCATGACAGGACAGAGTCACTGTTTATCACACATCATAATAACAAAGCCTGTCAAAAGTTCCCCCCGGTTCGGGATTCATTTACCTAGATAATTAATCATCCTTAGGAAGCCCTGCAGAGCGGCTTTGCCTTCTGGAAGTGCCATTTCTTTGATAGCTGTAACCTTTGTTGTCGAACCATGCTCACCTCCATCATAAGTCCAAACTTGCACTTAAAACACTTGCAGCAATTTCATTAATAAGCATGTTTGAAGAGGAAGTTGTACGTAGCCTACATAATTATTTTGGAGAGCATAAAGTCTGATAATTTTACTTCTGTTGAACCTTTTTGGGGAATCTTAGGTTTTCTGCTGTACACTAACACAGCAGGGCATTCCTGACTGACACTCTATTGATTAATCTTCTAGTTCGGAATAACAAAAGGCTGGTATGGAGTTTCAGCGCTCATTGTCTAAGATCAGGACATACTAAAATGGATTTCAGCGACCTCTCTTACAAATATGGCTGACAACTGTTTGATAATTATGCAGTAAAATAAAAAATAACTGTATTTATATTGTTTTAACACAGTACATAGAAACCGAAGGAATAGAGAAGAAATCTTGTGATATGCGCACTGGATTTATAGAGAAGGGAATTAGTATTTTAGCTAAAAAGGGACTCAGACTGTCTTAATAATTCACGCAAAGCGTGGAGCAGAGTTTGAACAATGCAAGCAAATTCTTCTCTGCATCAAAATCATAAATGGTTGAAAAAGAAGCCAAAAATCCTCCACACACACATCATGCAAAAGTCACAACTAGATGAATGATTAAATTAATAGTTGTGAAACAAATTTTGTAGCACTACTGAGGGCACACACACTGCTGAGGGTGTAACATCATTCATTTTTTCTTCAAGGAAAATGTAGAACACTGTTTTCAGAAACAGTGTATAAGATACTGTGGCACCGCACTCAAAGCCAGAAATAACTGATATTTCAAATGACTTTGAGCATGAAACATAAACTGGACTAAAGATCTTGTATTCAAGAGCATCATCACTCATACTTTGCAGCATAAATAGCAATTATATTGGAATCTACAGGCAAAAAAGTATGACTTCTGTCAGGTCCAAAATAAAACATATACTGTGTACAGTAACAGAGGATTATTGTAGGAAGATGGAATTTTCAATAAGCGTGCAGTTTTTGATTATTATAGTCTGTCTTTGGCAGAGCCAAGCTGCGCGGAGGAAGTTCAACTGGCCTTCTATTATGTTTTACATAAAATAACCCAGGAACCAGGGGACTGCTAAGTGGTCAATGGAAAAACTGAACAGCATAAATCTGCTTATAATTCAGCTTGCCTATGATGTCTTGAGTAAATGCAGAAAACTCCCAAATGATTAAGGGTTTTAAAACTATTTCAATATTCAGCTAAAAGATGAATTCAAGTTCTTAAATTAAACTAAATGGGTTAGGAAAGTTTTCAGTTGCTAAGAAACTACAAACCTGTAATTTCTTCCAAACGTATTGAGGTAGTGATTAGCAAGCATCGGTGTGACAACCAGCAGATCCCTGTGCATATTACTGCGTTACATCTCGGCAAGCACGGCCCTCGTCAACCTGTCCAGAGTGCACCTGACCTCTCACCTCATAGCAACTGGGATCCAGCCCCTTGTGCAACCCTAAACTGGATTTAGTGGGTATAGAAAGTGGATGAGGGAATTAAAGCTACATGAACTCAATACTTCATCATTCACAGTTAAGACCTCGGGTCTCTGCTGAATTTGCACCAGCATCTGCTACCTGCTGGATGCCTCACTGAATCAGTAAACTGGCCAAATGTTCATGCATGCATACAAGAGCATTCAGACTGCACACGCACAGGAGAACAGTATTAGCATTAAATCAACTGTACTGGAAATTGGTGCTCAGCATTGGATCTTGTTTATGTTATAATCAACTTTTGGAAATGAAACATTGTATTTGTGGCAAACTAAAGTTATTTCAGCTGGCAACTGAGATAAAAAAAAAAAAAACAGCAGTTCCGATTCAAAGTTGCGAACTGTGTACACACCACTCGTGGTGATCACCTGGGAGCACATCCATTAGACGAACCTGTGTTTGTCAAAGCCGAAGTTGTGATGCTTGGCCGATTTTCCCAACCCCCAGCAGCACTTGGCAGTGCACACACAGCTATGAATAACCCGCTATCCTTTAAATGCACTTTTAAAGTAAAAGATGAGCCTCGCAAAATAGTGCATGACTTAGAAGGACTTAGAAGCGAATACGTTGCAACACCACCAAAAACATATCTGTGATTCAGAGAGACGGAGATGTATGGCCTTAAAAACTCCATCTGATGCTCTTAGAAGGAACCGGGTGAAATATTGATGACTCTTGGAGATTCAGGCAGCTCAAAGAGGCAAAGCACGTGCATGTTTGTACAAACAGGTACCTTCGTAAGTCCCATGAAAGGAAATGCCTTCTGCACAAATGCCAGGTATTTGGCTGTTTTTAAAATGAATTTTAGAAAATTTTCCAGCAGCAAAACTATCAATTTGCAGTCATCAACAAAAGGTGACCTGATCTATCTGAAAGAAAAGATAACAGTTTAATGTCATAAAAGTGTAGACTGTCATATTAAAGTATCTACAGTGACTGTTATTTATCCACGGAGATAAAGCAGGCCACCAGGTTCATGAGCAGGGGGGCAGAATCGTGGCACGTGAGTAAACCAACCCGCTCCACTCTCTCACTCACCGCTGCCCACCGTCCACACACACTCACATGCATTCATCTCATCCCTCTGTCATGCTATCTGGGTGGATCTGAGCAGAAACTGCTAATTTTTAGAAGTAATTATTGACAACCTTAAGGTTGAATAGGCAAGATGAATAGCTGCTGAATGTGTTCAGATGTGGGTGCAGCCTCAAAAGGGGCTGGATGATTTGCCTGACCTTCACATGAACAGACCAGACACCAATCTATTAGCCAGAAACATCGGCGCACAGCAGCTGCCATCTTTTTCACAATGTTTGACTCCAGGTGGTAAAACTCTTTTTCAAATAGTCACCAAGCACTTTTGACAACGAAATGGATAGAAAAAAAGCCGAGTACGGTACCTTCCACTTCCATGAAACTGAAGAAAATGCGAACTTAACACACAGCGTCCTGTCTTCATACTTTCTTAAATGCACTGATAAACATACAACTGCCCTTGGCCACATTCTGAGGTAGCTTTTTACTTCAGGGGAGCATCTCAATATGCAGAAGCTGACAAAATGTGACCTGCAACAATTAGGACCAGGGGATCTTCCGGAGAGAGAAGAAAAATTATTTCCATGCATGCACCATATCATCGCCTTTAAACAACAAAAAGCTGTGGGGCTATGTTCAAAGAAAGGAACAGAGAATTAGAGATCATTTCAGGATCACTGTCACCTAGAGGGAAGAGAAATAGTGTGAGATTACAAAATCATTATGGCTGGAAAAGCCCAAAATTCTGGTAGATTATAAATCAAAAAAATCAAACAATGAGGGGGGTCGACTGGAAAATAGTAGAATTAGTTCTTAATATCCAGAAAAACAGCACAGAGACAACAAGACAAGGACAAACGAACAGACATCACACGCTGTGGAGTAGGCTAGCTGTGCAGATGGATGCCCTACCTGTTTGGCTGAGTTGAGAGGTGCTCCGGCTCTTGCGCGACATGCCAACCATGGCCTGCATTTTGGCACCAATGCTGGAGCGCCTCTTCTTGTCGTCAGTGCCTACCGTGCCAACCGCTGTGTCCGACTGACTGCCATCCGTCTTCTCCAGGTTACACATGTCGCCGCTGATGCTTGTGCTCTTGGTCATGTTCATCCCACCGGATGAGCCCATCTGCCTGTTTTTCATTTTGGATGCAAAGTCACTGTCAGCCACCACCATTGACAGGGGGCAGACCAGGAAATAGAAGGAAGGACAGGGTGGAGGAGAGATGAGGCCAGCAAAGAGGACGTGGAAGGACAAGTGAGGGATGAGGAAACAGGAGGAGAGAATGGAAAAGGAAAAAGGGCACAGGAGAGAGACAGGAAATGACAAGGTGTGGGGTGAGAAGGAGAGAAGGACAGAGTTCAGGTATAGAAGTTCATGACTTACAGTATAGCTGATTTTAGGATTTAATCCGAAGGATCGCACATGCACATAAAGAACTTTAACTTCATGCTGTGCTGTGTTTATTGATTTGATTGATATGATCAACTACCTGAACTAAACTCTTTTATATTCATACTGAGGACTTTGAATAGAAACATAAGCTCACGCTAAGACCTTTTAAAGCCTTTCTTCTGCATATATACAGTTATAAAAACAACCTGCACCTGAGTCGTGAGAACGTGCTGCACAGAAAAAGAGGACTTGTCTATCATCAGCAGTATTCTCCAGCTCCTCTCATTTCCAAGGAAATAGGCCAGTGTCCAAATTAAGGTCTTATTTTAGCTCTGCCAGTAAAATTATCTTTAAGAGACTAATTACATTCTGTATTATAGGCTCTTAATGGGATGAGTTCTGTGTAGAACCCTCAGGCTACTGTTCATTAATTAATTACTGACCTTCATCACATAACTGGATTATAAAGACAAGTTATGGAGGGACATGATAATGACTTGCTTCAGTTAGACTCTAAATTCTGATTTCTATACATTAATCTTTAGGTGTCAGATCCATTGTATTAGAATTACAAAATACCTTGCAGAAATTATTATATAATGTTGATTTTACAAACTACTTTCAAATCCTGGAGTTAATAATCAGGGCTCTGCATACAGGATGCTCTGCAGTATATCAAGGATTTCGCCAAAGCTCTTCAACAGGCCCCCAGGCCCTCCAACCAGAAATTGTGAGTAAACAGAATTATGACTCATGGGGATTTATTTTAAAACAGTCGGACCATAACTATGTAATGTACTTCTCACATTATGTTGTTGGAATTGTGTTGATTCTTTTAATAAGTACCTGAAACTGTTATTCTTCAAATAAGGCAGGTTTATATTGTATTTTCCTTGTTTTTATCACTCCTGCTATCTTGGTCTTTTTCTGTCCTTTCATTCCCCTTTCTTGTATGATATTGCACTTTCATGCTTATTTTATTAGAAAAATTCAAAATAATAATAATAATAATAAATTTGACCTAGTTGTTTTAGTTTTAAATAAAGGTTACTCAGAATGGGAGAATGGTCTATTTCATGTGGTGAGTTCAATATTGGATTGCGAGGTCAGTAGACATGAATGATGCTTTAGCATGAATTGTAGGTCATTTTATAATGGTTTGATTGGTTTATGGAAATTCATATTTATAAAATATTGATAATGTGGTCCCTGTTTTTTGTATTTTTAGCTGTCAAACTTCAAAGGGAGAGACAGAGAGAAATAGAGAGCGGGAGGCAGTTTAAGCTGCTGCTTTGATGAGAGTTTATTTCATATTGTAAACTGGTGATTAAAGTTGGCTTTAAACAAAGGACACTTCATACCTCAGCTTGTACTATAAAGCCTTGTTGATGTCAGTCCAGTGCCATTTTGCACTGTTATGGATCAGTCAGTGATTTAAGACATAAATAAGTAATGCTTACTGGGGGGGGTTAGTGCCTTTGATCGGTTAATGCAACCCTGAAGCTTTGAAGCAAACTTCAAGGACCTGCACAGCTGACAACACTGCAGACCAACATGCTACAGGTCACATGCTATGAAAACTATATGAAATGATAAACTATGCTCTTTCATTGCCGCTACATCAAGGCTCCGTTTAAACTGATCAACTCAGAGTGATGATGCTGCATTTTCTCTCAAACTTCAACTGTAGAGAAGATAGATGGCTGTGGTAAACTGAGGTAAGACCAATCACATTCTCTCTTGACTGAAAATTCATCTTCATCACATGCTAAAAAAACAATGACTAAAATTAGAAGCAATTCACAGGAACAAATGTTCCTCCAGTCAGAATGCTCATACTGTACCAGTGAGCGTAATTATATCTGGGACAAACCCTGATCCCTGTCCGGGAAGCAGCCTAATCGGATGCCTGCTTCCACATAAACTAAGTCAAAGAAAAGACATTGTATGTGAATTTGTTCCGTTTTTATCAAGTAAAACATCCACCTGGACTAAATAAACATATTGTTCCTCATGTTTAAATAACAGAAAAGATTAAACAAACCTAACACAGACTTAAAGCTGGACTTTGACTTTGATAAACAGAACTGCATATAATCCTTTTGCAAAACATCCTCTTCACCTCAGCAGAATCATCACTCATTAAACGGGTCCTGGCAACAGAGTCCAGCCACACTCTGCAATTGTACCTGCTTGGAAACCTGGGACTCTCCTGGGATTTCTCTTGTACAACCTCGGCCCAAAGAACACAGTGTTCCTCATCATGCAGATTGCTCACCATGCATTTTCATCCAGGCCAAGATGTTCCCAACACAAAACAAAGCATGGTAATATATTTTGTAGCAAAGATGTTGACAGATTTAGTTACAGCACACTGTCTTTAATGGGTAAATATAACTGCTGTACTTGCATACAATGTTTACACCTGATAGGATGTCTTCATGAATATCACAATGGAAAAATAACTAAAGTTCTATGGTTATATTGAACTTTGAGTCATCAAACATTCTCAATCCCACTCAGACAATCAACTGGAAGGCATCAATAAGCAGACGAGGATTTTACAGGTCCATCATGAATACTGTGCAAAAATTCTTGGAGGATGCATCCTGGACTTATCAGAGGACTCTTTGTCACCTTTTACAGAAAAGATCATTGCATTTTTATTGGGTCAGTAAAAAGGCGTTCCATGGTAACTGAGCCTTGTGTCCCATTCAGAGTATGAGTATGTGAACGTGCCTGTCAACACAGCTCCAAGAATGATACTAAAGTGAGCAGATTTGAAGTGACTAATTAAAGCCTGGAGATCATATTTATCTTGGGCTGTAAGCAGGATGTTGGACTCAGCATTTAATCACTTCCCAAGCTGTTGTTGGATTTTTTTTGAGTGGGCTAGGAGGTTACATTTTTTTAAATCTTTTCCTTATTTTTGGTAAAGATCCGCCATTGTCATTGAAAACAATAAAAAAAGCATTTCCATCCCTCCATATGAAGCCGTTACCCAGGCAACAATATTGGATTAAAGAAACACGGAGGAGAAGAGGAGGTGTGGGATTTAAAAGCGCTGATGGAAAGCTCCTTTTGTCCTGGAGAGCGGTGGACACAACAGCAGCTTAAAGTCATGTGTGTACATTAGCTTTTCTCTGCAGTGGCAGCACAGTTAGCCCCAAACACATGGCTATCACTGAGTTTGCATGACAGGCCACAGTGAACACCGTGTTTAATGAGCAGCAGATGCATACTGTGTTTACACTGTGACCTCAATACATAAGAGATGAGTCATACGGAAATGCAACTGGAAGCCATGTTTCTGTCAAATCAAGCTGTTCTCAAACTCGACACATATAAGCAGAGCCAATTATACAATTATGATTGGGACACAAATTGAAAGATTTTTAACCTTGATATCCAGTTGCATGTCATAGCTATAAATTTAAAATGATCTCTCACTAAATTCAAACACTTCATTGAACAATGGCCAAGGCCAACATAATAACAATGCTAAAAATGAGAAACTAAATTTCCTAGAACAAAGTGATTACTCGCTCTTTAGATATAACCAGTCAAATCTGATCATTTAGAGCCAAAGTAGTTTTAAATAAACACAAATAACTTCTGATACAACCTTCAAATGTTTTCTTTTTCCTGACCAGTGGTAACAGTAACCACACATGCTGTTCTTATTTAGTTTTTTGCTAACCATTTTATTAGTAGAAATACAGCTGCAAATAAACCTTTCCTAAAAAACTTAGGACACTGTTTCTTTAATGAATAATTATTTTAGATTGTCACTAAAAGAAATCATAGTCCTCTAACTATTTAAACACTGTAACCTACTGTATTAGTTTATAAGTAGCATCAGACAAACAAATTGTAAAGCCTGAGCAAATAAAACATCTTCCAAGGCTAATTAATGTGTGTCCTTTGTCCTGATTAGATACTATAAACCACTGTAATATCAAACAGTAATTACTTATCAAGAGTTAGTGCTGCCTAGCAACTGCATGTTTTACTAGTGGCATATATTACAAAGATAAAGCAAACCAAGAAAAAAATATTTAATTACATTATCTTAAGTAACTTAAATTGAACATTAATTTTTTAGACTAATGTGAAAACTTTATTTTTATATGTTGCACTGCCTAATACAGACTCCAGTGTTTCTTTGTTCCACAAAAGCTGATTTTGCAAAGACATACAAAGACCCTGTTTTTTCCAAAGTGGTTCTGGTACTGTTTTGGTGCCAGCAAAAGAATAAGTTATTTCAGAACTGCTTAATGTACATCAGGGGCTGGAGACAGAGGTTTGCCTGGAAACCAATCTGACCCGCTAAACCTTTGTGGGTGCACCCTTTCATTTTTTTTTTTTAAGAGTCAACATATAATGTAGTGTCATTGCATAGCATGTAATGCAGGTTTATAATGTAATCTTGTTACTGTTCATGTCTCTAAATTCGAAAATGGTAACAAATCTAGGCTGCTGCTTTATGCCGAGCAGCATTAATATGATGGCACTCGCTGTACATTTTCATGACTGTCTGAGCATGTCTTTTGTGCATGTAGATCTAACCCTGTACGTTAATTCTAACGCTAACCACCGACGTTTAAACACAAAAACCTGAGCCTTAATATTTTTGCATTGCCAGTTGAAACTTGTGAACTCTGCCCTTTTCAACTAGAATGGCCCTCATCAATATAGAGAAATGTCGCAGTGCAGTTTTCCCATGAGGGCACATCCACCCCATTCTAAAATTAATTAGTTGTCAACTTGGCCCATTGTGGACCAGACTGTGCTGGAAAAGGAGCTATTAATCACTGGAAAATATTTTATTTTATTTAAAACTGATTAAGAGTCATTAAAAAGACTGCACAAGTCCATGACTTTCTGAAGAGACATAAAGAAGAATAGCTCGCGAACTTTAGTTGGGATAAAAATGATCCCAAAAGCATGACATCTTAGAGAAGGCCCTAGTCAGAGAGGGGAAGTGTGTCTTCAGTTTATACTGTAGCTGTCATGAAGCTGCCATCGACTACACACATGAAAGGTGTCTGCAGGTTAAAAGCAAGACCAGTTTAGCTCACTCTCAGTAAATAATTTATACACCGTTTGACATAGGAAAGTTAATAATTTTAAGTTATATTTACTGATTTTATTCCCGTTAATTCGGGAATGGCTTTACTTAAAGTGAATTAATTGCTAGTGAGAGTTGAGGGTTGAGGATTGTGTTGCGACACAGAAAGAAAGTGAAGTGCTCTTGGCATGTCGAGGAAAAACTGGAGGGAATGGAGGAGGTTTGGGTTGACAAGGTGCAGAGGGACACTGCAGGGCCCGGACAACAAATGAACAGCACAGGCTGAAGGACAAAATATTGATGCAACATTCCAACATTGAGCAGCACAAACATTGAAGCAACACAGTTTGCAGCCTCAGAGCAATCCTAGCAGACAACAGGACACCGTCCCAGAATTCCCTAATCTTCTTTAAAACTGGATGCTGTATGCAAGGACTACATATGTCATGTGTTTTTAGGCTCCCTCACAGCTATCATGTGTTATCTCATCATGCTGATGGCGCACACTAGTGTGGTGTTAATTGCACATAAGAGTATATTGCTTTTATCTTAATGTGGTTTTTCTTAAGACCAAAGGATAAATTCTAATGTTGGTAAGAGGTACTAACCGGAATCCTGCTGTGAATGTGATTTGATAGTGACAGCATCTTATTAGAGGTGCAAGCTAAGCTTATATCCTGCTCTGGGATTCAGAATCAGTTTCTTCTTGACATACTTTCAACATCTGCTATTCCAACGCTTCTCAGAAAGGAAAGTAGAATCTCTTGAGGACACTGTGAAATGGTGCCATGTTTT
>JAVQJG010106701.1:0-26173 GCA_036024015.1 Craterocephalus amniculus | reverse complement strand
TTAATGTTTAAGGTTATGCATTCAAAACAATACAAACTATACAACTTAAGGATGTTATTTAAATGATCCCTGTCAGCTTTACAGCTTTGTAGTAATATTTATGTGTTTCATCATGTACTGCTGCTGTAGATATTTAAGCTTGATTTAATTTTATATAATTTTATTTACTGTTAGGCAGTTTAAGCAATTGTCATATTTGTAGCATCACTAATATTTCTGTGGCATGAAGCCTGTTTTCAGCTCTGCCATGATGCATTTTTAATGATCTCCCAAACAGTTTTCGCTTAAGAAGTCACCCAACTCTAAGTTTATCAGTACATTTGTAACATAAATATTAGCATTAAATAATAATGCTAATATGCTAGTAATAAAGGTTAAAAAAAAAAATACATTTGCATTTTGGTAAAATGTTTGTATCTGTATAATTTAATTCAATTCAGTTCAACTTTATATGTAAAGCGCCTGTTCATAACAATGTCATCTCAAGGCGCTAATTTACCTGTTGTTTTGTGTGTTCACACTTCAGCACCACTGAGAACATCCTCAGCCGGCTTTTTGCTGCTGTCCAAATTTGAGCTGTATAAAAGGTTAATCATCTCAATTCGTGTTGTCCAACAAAGGGCCCCATGTTTGCCTTCGCCTAGGGCCCCAAACTTCCTAAATCCGCCACTGAATGGACTAAATGTTCTGGTTCAGTGACAGCCTGTATCTAAACACTCCTCTTCATCATACGTTTCACATTTTGACAGCATCAGACTAAGACAACACCTCAAACTGCACATAAACCAATTCATGGACATAATAGGTTAGCGAAGGAAAACCGCATATAGCCCCATATCTTCTCTTTGACTCAATTCCCCATCCTGAACATACACGGAGCAGCAGACAGCAGAAAGGAGAAAAACCCCAACAACAACCAAAGATAAGGTGGAGAAAAATCTCCAGGAGAGCCGGGCTCAGGGAGAGCTGTGATCTATCTTGATAACATCTCAACAACTACAAAGCCCCTAAAATTTAGGTGACAAGAAAAAGCTTAAAACACAATGACTGCTAACTAGCAAAAGAATGATCACCAAAGCAGTGGTTAGTTAGCAGCAGCCAGTAACTAACAAGCAAATGAAGAATGCCTCGTTTATCACAATCACTGTCAATCAGTAGTTTCATTACAAGTCTCATCTTCACTGAAACAAAAGATTTCCCTCCCCAGCCGTTAGACTCATCGACAACAACAGAAGAAATCATCGGCATGTTACAGAAACACCTCAGTCACAAATTGCACACGCATATCAATCTGTTGTTTACACAGTTAACTTGTTTCATTTATTGCACCCCATTTACTTTATTTATTTATTTTTATCTCAACTGTTATTTCCATTATTTCCTTCCACTGCTTTGCACCGACACACCAATCAGCCAAGCTATTTGGACTGCAAACGCTCATCCTTACAGTATTTACAGCTTTGTCTGTGAAAATGTGTGCCTGCGAGCAGCAGACATCTCTTTTCAGACCCTTCCTCGACAGACTGATGACTCGGGGAAGGTTTTAGCGCCACGGCTCTCATCAATCCTGCAGTGTTTGGAAGTGGTGGGGCGCTGGCCGGCATTAGCTAATGGGACAGAGGTAAACAGAGAACGCTATGATGCTTCTCTGCTTTGCAACATGCTTCCTTTGGAGCTCTTCCTCTAAACATAACAGCTCTGTAGTTCAACTTGATCCTGATCTGTTATGTAAAGATGTTAGAAATGTTACGGTAACACTGCCTGTATAAAATAAACACAACAGCACAACATCAACTACAAATCTGCCAACTCGGGATCAGTACAATCAAATAATTTAAAATAGTCCATATGAATATAATCAAGTATAGTAATTCTTTATTCATTGGCTCCTTTTTTAAAATTGTTCGACTCTTATAAACGTGACAGACTCTGACATCTACCTTGTAGTAATAACCATAAAATGTGCTAAGACAACGGTGGAATTAAACTGAAGCCAATCTGCTCCTGCATCAGGTCAGAATGTATGAGCGACCTGGAGCGGGTCAAGTGGCATCCATCAGCTCAGAGACAAGGCTTTCAGAGCGGGACCCCACTCAGATAAACACTCATCCCCCTCTGACCGTCACTCACAACAACATATAAGCACAGGAACGATTCTTTATACACACACACAGGAATGCATAAAGATAAAAGTTATAGCGGCATGCACACAAGAACTCACACACACACACACACGGATCATATGTGAGGTTAACAGTCTGTATCATAACAAATATTTAAGACCGTCAGTGACGGCTTCCGCTGCAGGCCATGAAAACATCTGCTTTTTTCTCTAAATGAACACAGATCCAGCTTAAACTAAACGTGAAGAGCTTACGGTCCGATATCTCCGTTAGTGGTTGGTGGAAATGTGGAGATCCTTGTTTTAGCTTCTTTTTATAAACAGTCAAGTCAGCTCAACTATTTAAAAAAAATGGCTTTGAGTCGTGTTGCTTTATAATGCCTGCCCTTTTAATATTATAATTCTGTGCTTTGATGTTGCACTCGATCTCAGCACTTCTCTTGTGATATTTATCCCTTGTTTAGTATTTATTATTGTGGCTGTGTTGTTGTCTTTTTTAATGTGTCTTTTAATTGTATACAACTGTACTACGATGCCCAAGAGAAATTTCCCCATGGGGATAATGAAGTTCTTCTTATCTTATCTTATGGTGCACAAACATCTACTGCATGTACACCCCCAACTTATCATTAACTTATTACAAATTAACTTATCACCAAAACTAACTGGTAAGGAATAAGTGTAATGTAATGTATGTAAGTGAGCTGCAGACATTTAATTTTCCTCTGGATTTAAAAAGGTTCTTGTCTTATCTCTTATCTCAGAATCTAAATTTGTTCAACTTATTTTATTCTAATAAAGCCAATTTATAAAAAACTGCTGCACTGAATCTTTTCTTTTATTTGATCCCCTCATGAGTGTGACTTCAGTGAAAGAGGAGAGGAAAACTTCAGCACATGAAATGCAACTTTTACTTCACTTGAAAAGTTTATCGCTCCGTCCAAACATGGCCCAGGCCAGCATCACTATGTTTACGTTCATTCTTGCTTTTCCTGTTTACTTACTAAGAAGTCTGAATGGAAAACGGCAGGAATTCCCTTTTACATTTTTCAGATTTGAAGATTTAGACAAATATTTTGACTTTCTAAATGACTGCTGCTGTACGCGTGCACATCGCCCTCGTTTTACTTCCATTTTTTCTGATCCAATCAACACTGATTAAATGTTCGTATAAAGCTGCACTTATTTTTTCTTTTGTGTTTTGTCATCTCGAATCATTCCTATTTTCATCTTCTAACTTTGCTCCTGGATCATTCAACTCTCACAGACTTCGAAGTACTCATCAAAACCCATATTTTTAGCCCAATGATGCAGCTGTTCCAACTTTAAAATAAAAAAAAATTGCCATCATCACCACGCTTCAGCCATCATACCTTCGCCTGAGGTCCTCGGCAACGCTTGCTCGGCAGCTGAACAGGTAGGCCCGCAGCGACTGAAGCTGCTGACGGAGACGCAGCACTGTGCTCAGAGCTTCACAGTGTTCGTACAGGCAGGGGTTGAGCTGCTGGATGTCCAGCAGCGGCTCCTCATACACAAACTCCAGGAACTCCTTGGCCTGTTTAGACACCTAAAGAAGCATGCAAGAGTTTCCATTAAGTTCAATCCCCAAATAATGGTTGTTTCTATGCTTTTAATGGATGATTGGAGTTTATGAAGTCTAATGAAAAAAGAAAAATAATTTAATGTGCTCAGGTGTGAGCTTTGAAGCAAACATTTACATCACATAAGCTCAAACTTCACCGTTTGCATCTTTATTATAGATGAAAATAAATTAAGTATAAAGTCATGGATTTATTCACTTAGTTCTCAGTAAGAAAATTATTCAGGAAAACATACACTAATTGCAAAATGGTGGCTAATTAACGGCTCGATAACGTACTGATGTTTCACCTTGTGCTTACTGGTGTCCCAGTTGTGCAGGAGGCGCGCTGGGATGAGGAAAGAGTTGTCCTGATGGCAGCTCTGGCAGTAGTACCAGCCGCTGTAATAACAGACCTTTGCCTTTCCTCTGGACAGGCCGATCGGACGCTGACACCCTGGGGAGAAAGTCAGCGGGTGAGGAAGTGTGTGCTTGCACCTTGTTAATAAACACGTAAACCAACACCATCATCTAAAGTGTCCGACTATCTCTGTTATGAGGAAACCGTGTCTTCGCAAACTCAAGACTTTGCATATCATTGACTGAAAGCTGGAGTAAAAATATCCATATCTGCAGCTTCTATTTGTTCAAAGGCTAATTGGCTTTGAAGTATTGCACAAGTCAGCGCTGGGTGGCAACGGAAGAACAGCGATCGGGATGGCACAAAGGCTGTAGAGCAAATAACTCGGTGTTAATATGTGTCGGTTTATAGCCGCTCACTAAATACCTCCCTAATCCAGCCGGGTAAAGCAGCAGATAATAGACACGAAGTTCAAAGGTACTGTGACCCTTAGGGGGGGGGATCAGCTGCATTGTGGTAAAGAAGACAAAAACGAATTATTTTATACTAATTACAATATCAGATTTTTTTAATACGCTAGGAAGCAAAGTGACTCTAAACTCCAATTCTGCCATGAAGTGAGTTCAGTCAAGTTGAATAAGCATGTGTAATGACACTGATTCTTCTTTTTTTTAACTTACAACATGTTTCTTTTTTTACAAAGTTTTTCTGAGATGTAACAGACATGATACAAGATGACGCCATATTGCTATTGTAATGTTGAATCTGGACTCTGTGGAGGATTAATTGCTCCACATAACCCGTCGCTAGTAATTTTCAGTCCTGCTTTTGTGTTATTTGGCCTTTTTTCCTCATTTCCTTTTCTTAAAAACAGCTTCCAGACAGCTATCCCTCCATGAGGACCATCTCTGATGAAGATTCACAAACAATAAAAGGATCAACTGAAGGTACCAGATGGATCTCTCATGTCCTGAATCAGGTCTTTGCTAGATCTTTTAAGGACATGATTTTCAGATACTATTCATCTGCTGCTCGTAGTTCTTTTTTTCTAAGTGCTGACAAGTATTTTGTTCTGTACTTGTCCAGTTAAACTCTTCAGATCATGTGAAGATGTGACACATTCTGTGCGAACTGAATTATCTTTGACATTTCTGATGCAATGGGAGCAAATTATAACATTTATACTTGTTCTCGGCCAAGTTGTCCGTTATGTGGAAAAAAACTGCTTCATTACTGGAGGTGGGTGACTTGTGCTTAAATGATTCATTGGCCAGAGTTAAAGTGACTTAACCCTTGAGCCACGGCTTTATTCTTCTGCCTCTACTCAAAAATAATGAAATGAAGAAACAAAGTTTATTTGAGTCCTTTCAGAGTCGAAGTAAAGGGATGTGGTAAAGAATAGATGAAGATGGCATGCAGCACAAATAGAAAAGAAAAATTTCTCTGCAAAAGTAACAATATATTATGGAGGTTTTAAAAGAGTTGAGCTTAGATTAGGTCTCCAAAATCACCTCCTGTTTTCCAAGTTCCCAAATAGGGGAAGATCCAGTTTTAAAATTTTCAACAAAAACATATTCCTCTGAAAACTTACAAAATTTTTTTAAAAAAAAGCTTGAAAACGAATATTCAAGTTAACTTAACGGTTATAAGAAGGCCCTTTGAAGCATAACCAAAGAAATCTGCACAATTTATATTTTGGGCAGAGGCATTTCAGAACTGAGTAAGATTTGTTTTAATATTTAAAAAAATTAAGTTGAATATTCTTGTGAGAATTTCTTTTGAATGCATCCAGTCTAAAACCCTGCAGCCCTTAAATCCAACTGAGTATCCTGTCAGGAGGATGGTTCTTAAAACATGTGCATCATTTTAATGATGACTGGTATTAAGCTCATCTTCTTCTACTTCTGTTAAAAATCTCCCCGCCAAATTCATCTGAAGCAATCCCTAGATAACGATTTTTTCCCTTTTTTTCCTGTAGTCACAACACAGCAGCCTTAAATAAGAGCCAGCTTTTGTAGATCTAAAAGACCAACAGATCCTCTGCTCTATTCAGCCTGATAGCTTCCCCACTCTGCTTTGTCTTCCAGGTCCTTTAAAGTTCGTTCTTCACCCAAACACCCGGACCTGCTCCGTGATCACACACACACAAACACACACACACACAAACAGCTGAGCGCCGAAACGCTGCAACAGGTGTTCCCTAATCCTCACCATCTAAGAGAACATGGAGCCTGGAGGAAAAACAGCCAATGAAGAGAGGTCAAGAAGAAAAGAAATGGGAGATTTTTATCTCGTTTTTATTTGAATTATTTTCAGAGGAGTCACCAAAAAAAAGAAAGACGCGACAGAATTAAAAGGGACATGTGTCAGCACGTTAGTCCAACACAAAAACCAACACGGGAGGGTAAAAGAGGAAATGGAAATAAAAACAACTGCGAGATGGAAGGAAAGAAAAGAGCTTCGAAAGAGATCAAGCAAGATGAAGGCAGACAATAAAGAAAATTATTCCAGCTACTTTTTATCATGGACTCTAATCTGATGTCTGAGCAGCACATACAATGGTGTAATCAGCCTTCAGAGCTGAACGCCTGAAAAAAGAAGCCATGAAGGAGTTCAGCGCCGACACACAGCCTGAAACGCGGGCTGAGCCGTTGGCTAAAATGCAAATCACTTGAACTTAAGATGTTGACTTTACTCATACATGATAAGTTTAAAACCACTTTTCTAAAGTTCCTCTTTCCCAAACCAACTGTCCACTGGACAGTGGACGTCTGTGAGTGTCCTGCAGTGTAGAGACGCCACCGTAGCATCTGCCTCTCGGGTCATGGGGTTTTGGGTATTGGACTTGTTCAGACACATCCTTCACATCCTAGGTCTTTTCACCCACGGCTACTATCAAGACGCAGAACTGACACAGGAGGAGGGAGTCTGACTGGTCTGACATCCCAGTCGTCTTCACAGCAGATGCAGTGAAAGATTTTAGTTATTATTCTTCCCATGTATAACAGTTTAGTCCAAAGTCGGATTGATTGGATTTGATCTCAAAACGGGTGAATAACAAAAATCAAGTTCAGGGGGAGAGGGATAGAAAACTGCTTCTTTGCTATTTCAAAGTTTAGTACCATCACATCCTTTCTGATTTCTGCTACTCTCCAGCAGAGCAAAGCTAAAGTACCAAAAACACCACCAACCCAACAAATGAGAAGCCGGTAGCTCAAACTTCCAAGACCCATCGAGATACAGTACAAATTTCTCTCTTCTTGTGGGGAACGTAACTGGCTTCAGCATAAATTCTTTTAGCCAGGGTTAAACATTTTCTACGTCTCACACACACACGTGCACATGACTCAGTCTCGGCAAATGAGGCGCAAACATGCCGAAACCACAATTTAAATCATTCAACCGTCTGAATGACCTGCTAAATTGCAAAGTTTGTTTGTTTTTTGTTTGTTTTTGACCATTTTCCTCGTCTTTAATGCTACGCCTGCATGAAACGATCAAAAGTCTTTTAATTCATTGAATTTTCAAATAAAAATCATATCTTTCTTTTGGAAATCCAGCCATTTAGGTACTGGAGATGAACGTTAAGATTTGTCTTGTAAATCCAAGAGCCAGCAGATCACATGACACACACCTTGAATATCTTACTGGTCCCTGAGAAGCTGTTCAGTCTGAATCTATTATATTTATAGCAAATATATAACAAGCAGCTTCAGTTCAGATAAACTGAAACTATAATATCATTTATCTGGAAGGTAAACTGTAAACTTTAACATGAGTTCACATCTGAGTGAAACCAATACTTTAAATGTTCAATTAGAAACTTTATCAAAAAACAACATCCCAAACCAATCGAAAAAATTTCAGAATCTGTTCCCAAAACTTTCAGAGGCTTTCCCTCGCCTGAATCCATTCCCGTAGATACCAGGAGGAAGAAAACAGCTTATCTGTCCCCAGGATCACCAATGAGAAACATGTGTGTAACTCAGATCTAGGTAGGCTAATTACAGCAATGATCTCATGCTGTTGTTTGGGGTGGAAGCTCTTTGAAAAGAAGAAACCACAGTTCGCTGGTTGGGAAGCGGCGGGCTGAGGGGATGGTTAACAGTCAGAAACACTGTGTCACTTCGAGGAAGCAGCTGACCACCAGGCCGGCATGCTGGCCAACTGCGGCCTCAAATTTGGCTGTTGGTACCGCAGGAACAAAGAAGCCCGAAAAACATTCGCTAACTGAAAAACAACCTTTAACCTTAACCCCAAATTCTATATCATGAGTGAAAAAGGAGAACACGCCCACGCGTACAAACACATGGTGGCACGGCTGTGCTTCCACCGCAGAGGCACCCTATAAGGTCGTCTGCACAGTATGTTGGGAAACCTTACAGAAAATGGGAGAAAACCGTAAGTTTATGGATCAAATAAACATATGATCCTTTACAAAAAAACTCCAAACAGAAAAATGTCCTAAGTAGAGTAAGAGGTACGCTAATATACGGTTAAACCAGATATATACATACTATACATGTAAAAAGACACAATAATAAGTGTACTTCACCTGTTTTACATAAGGTGGGATTACTAAAATATTTTCTATCTGCTGAATGCCACAATAATAAGAGAGAGAAAAGATTTCAGGAACATTTCATTACTTTTTTAAGCCAGACATTTAATTACATGAAGATAACTATGCCTTTATTTTGAACAATGTGGGAAAGTCCAGATGATAACATCATTGCTTTGGAAGCTTCTGATTGGTTAACTGCAGGCCCACCTGTCAACGCATTTTAAGGCCACACTTCAAACACACTGATCCCTTATTTGACATCACAGGGCAAGAAAAAGATATCAGGAAGAGCCTAGTAAGATCTATGGAGCCGGACAAGTCTGGTTCAACTTTGGGAACAGTTTCCCAAATGCTTAAAGGTGTCACAGCCATAAGAATATATGTATATGAGAGAGAAAATGTATGGTGTGAGAATATATTATGGCCTATACGGCCCCTCATAGGAATGTCCAGCCTTTGTTACGGCTCAGGAAGGACCTACCTCCACATAACAAAACAAAAGAAAAACACATAACATAAAACAGAGGCAAACACAATAGCATAACTCCAAAGAAACAACAAAAAAAACCGGACAACAGTTTTCAAACACACAAAGGGAAAACGATCAGAATTTTCAGAAACATATCCCGTGTTCTGATTAAACTAAAGTGGAGCAGTTTGGTTATAAGACCACTGTTACATCTGGAGGGAAAAGCTATGATGCACAGGGGTGGAAGCATCATGTGTGCCTGTTTTGTTGCAAAAGGGACTGAAGCTCGTCTAAAATAAACGCCATCATGAGGGAAGAACTTTACTGAAGCAACATCTCAATAACTTCTGTATCAACAATGACCCTGAGCATACCTCCTCTGTGGTTTAGGGTGACTTTCACAAAGCCCTGATCTTTTTGTGGGGCAGAACTGACAAGGCAAATGCAAAAGTGCGGAAAGGTTTGGACTTAGAAAAAAGTGATATAAAATTCTCTGCAGTATTCTCTCTCTCATTATCAATTTAGCAAATAGAAAATATTCAGTTATGCTACAAAAACATAAACAAAACTGTTTTAGTTTGAATTAACTTCAGAGAGTGCGGAAAAGTTTTTAGTCTTTTTAGATAATGTGTATGTAAATGTCAGGTTTTAGCTGGAAATAATTTATTGCGTCTACTTTTTTTCAAATTATTTTCATTCAAAAAAACAACTTTCCTAATATACTAACCATTTACAGTTATAGCTTTGAAAAAATTCTGATTAAAAAAATGCTGTAAGCAGAGTAACAACTGCGTTTTCGACTCGTCTGATCTTTTATGTGTCTTTCTGGGATGAAGAGAAAGAGGGACGGAGGGAAAGATGAATGGGAATTCAAACCTAGCTCAAAGGTCCACCGATTGTACAGCGGCTCTCTGTAGTGAGAGAGGGTCACTTTGACCTGCTCACACTGGGAGAGAGAGACATAGAGATACAGAGAGAGAGAGAGAGAGATGGCATCAGGGGCGAAAAAAGAGGACTTGCGCTTTCATCTGCCCGCCGCTGGTTCAGACCACCACACCTCTGACAGGACTCTGCTGTGTGTGTGTGTGTGTGTGTGTATGTGTGTGTGTGTGTGTCATGTACATGTGTGAATTAAAACTGAAAAGACAAGAGAAGCTGGAGCTTTGATGTTTCTCATTCACAGCGACCAAACACTCAAATGAAAATGTGAACAAATAGGGAGCGCTATGAACAAGACAGAGTGTGTGTGCCTGTGTGTGTTAGAAAGAAACTGTCCATCTTTTGATGTGAATTCACCTCCGATTTCTTCCGTTCGCTCAAAACTACCGATTCCCACTTCACCCAAGACACACACCCCTCCCCCGCCTCATCCAACACACACATGGTCCGGCAGGGGCCTGAGAACGTGCTCCAATGCAACAACAGGGGCCACCAACCCTGGATACGCGCTGCACAATGTGTCCGTATGAGTGTGAGTGTGCCTGTGTGGGGAGAGGTTATAGGCCGATGGGGAGTCACAGCTTTCAAACGAACACCATTTCCTTCAAAAGGAATCTAAAATGCAGCTGTTTCCATACGAAATTAGGTGCATATATTTTGCATTTTGATGTCAAACAACCAATCAGTCGGTACGTATGGACGGAGGTGGCATATGCATATGCAAATTAAAGACTTGTTCAAACAGGTTCAAAGAAATATCAGCGGGAACTATAGATGCATGCAAAGCATCAGAGCCATCACGGGATCTTGCTTTGAGCGGCGTCTTCTGGAAATGATCTGAATGTTTCTGATGTTTCTGATGCGTTGATGGCTGCGATCAATGTTTGATGATTTTGGTTATATCAGTAGATCTTTTGGTTTGTTTCTGGACATGCTCATCAGAATTAAACAATAACAAGCGAAACTTTAGGCTCTTATTGAGATTGTTGGTATTGAAATAAGATTGTTTCTGTTATTGAAAACAATTGGTGCCAAACTGCCAATGTGCCAAAATGGCCTTTTTGGAGACCTCACCTGGACTGTCTATCCAAAAACTTTTAATTTTTTTTCTATTTGACTTTATCAGAGTTGGTTTAAGCGGATATAATGTCCACATATCATAACATAATTTGATATAGGTGCTGCATCATTTAGAGGGATTAACATACTCATCCAAAAAGTATTTTTTTTCTTTTCTTTAAGCAATTCTGAACCTATGTGCCATTTTCATTTATCCTTTATCAAATGGTAAATGGACTGTACTTGTGCAGTGCTTTTCCAGTCACGTGACCGCTCAAAGCGCTTTGATTCATCCAGTCACACACATTCATGCAGCACTTATATTGAATCATACTGACTGCTCTATAGACTTTCATACACCGACAGGAACAGGAAGCACAGGGGGGTTCAGTGTCTTTGCCCATGGACACTTCGACATGTTGTCAGGGTAATTAAACCGGCAACCTTCTGGCTGGCAGGCGACTGCTCTTCCACCTGAGGTACAGCCGCTCAGCAACACATGAACCGATATTTACGAATCTTAACAAATCTCATGGGTGTTGCCTAATGGAGCTGGGACAGGGACAGGTTTTGTAACTCTTATCTCAATATTTGAAACTGTAGCATCAACTACATGTTCCTGAACCTACGTTCCTATTTTTGCTCTATGTTTCCTTTACTAGGACTTAAAAAGTATTCAAATAAATCTTGTGGTCGCTGAGATATTCTTGTTTCATTATTGGTAAGCAGTTTATGAGCAAAAAGGTCACAACATTAATGATTCCAACTTTGTTTATTCCATCTTTTATTTCTAATCAAAAAAATATGCAATGAAAAACAAAGAATTAAAACACTAAAATTGGCATTGTTAAATTTTGTGTATTTACCCGGTTCTTCTTACTGTATGGCAGCGTTCTATAGATCATTACTCTTTGTTTAGTAGCAAAAACCTGAAGAAAAAAACTGTTCAAGAAAGATGAAAGGAAAGCAAGAAATTTAAGGAAAAAAGTAAAATAGGAAAAGCATTAAAATTCTTTATCTTAATGGAGATCAGAAAAGTGTTAAGATTGATTTCCTTAAATAAAAGTGGGAATAAAACAACTGAGAAGACATTAAACCTCTACAAAACCTTGTGAAAACCACAAAAAAACCTTGAATTTAAAAGCTTTAATAGACAGTCGGGGGCTGCTAACTAACACCACAGGAAGCTATGAAGGGATACTGTCAGAGAAATGAGGGGGGCGACAGGAGAAAAGGAGACATAAAGACGAAAAGGGCTACGAGCATGAAAGAACTGGTGAAAGGAAAAAAGAAAGAAAGGGAGGACAGGAGGGAAAGAAACGCCGCGAGTGAGCAGAGGTGTACTCTGTATAGAAAATGGATGTATCCAGCTGTCCCGTCCATCCAGCTCTACTTTGAAACCCTCCTGACAAAAAAACCCTATGCTTTCCAGCTGACCACTGTAGCATCCCAGGCTGCTTTCACTCGCTTTCACTCATTCATTCATTCATTTTTCCCCTCCGCCCGTGCTTTAAGCCCACCAATTATCGCCAGTTGCCCCCATACGGCCTCAGTCCTTGCTCCTGTTTCAGCTATCCTTTCAAACAGTCCTGCATTAATAAGCCAGTTGTTACAAATAAAAAGGGAGGTGAGCTGGGATTAATCAAAGCCTTCCTTAGAGAGACGGAGAGGAAACCTACATTTCACACCCAGGGAGACTAAAAGCATTGCTTACTATTTATTGGTCTGTTCAAAGGTCTGGTTGGAGGATTGGTTGTAAGAAAATAACTAATAAAGTGGAGATGTTTGCTCAGAATGCACAACAATAAGTTTGTGAAAGTCAAACAGCATATCAGCGCAAACAACTCGTGTCAAGCACAATGGCGGGGTGATGATCTGGGGTTGTATGACAGCCACGGGACATGGAAACGGGACAGTGTCTGAGGTAACCAAGTTTTTCTAGAGTCAAATGTGAGGCCAGCAGTTAAAGCGTGGCTGAAACAGGACCGTGATCCTAAACACAGCAGCAACTCTACAACAGAAGTGCTGGAAGTCAAGACCTCAACCTGACTGAGATGCTGGGCAGAGAATCTTGCGCTGGAAAAACAACATGTTAAAGAAAAGTGGGCCAGATTTTCCCTGAAATGCAAAAAAACTAAAGGAGCACCAGACAGAAAATAGTTCCTGAAGTTGTTGCTGCTAAAAGTAGCTAAACAAAATTTTTATAAATCTTAATTTTTTCATAAATATCTTCAAGTTTACTTGTTTTTTGCCAGTTAAAAAAGACAAGTTGAAACACATCACACACTTTTGATGTTCAGAGGTTGCATTTTACTTAAATCTAAATCCATGAGAGAACCAGATCATCCTTTTATTAGGCTGAGAAAAATAAATAAATGCTTGTAATTGAACTCATTTCTTTTTCTTAAAACCATACATTGGTTGTGTAATGGATAATCGATAATTGTACCTTTTGCATCATTTTATTGTTTTTTTTCAAAGCTTTAGTTTGAGCCCATTTCCACATCCAGACCAGCCGTTTAACATGAACATTTAGGGTATTAAGTTTACAATAACAGCATTATTTTTAGCCGTAAACTGTTTTTGTATTATTTCCCAAAAAAGGAAGGAAAAAAAAAGTTGCATTGTGAACAGCTGCTTATTTCTTCAAAACCCTGTATATATTATTTAGCATTAATGGTGCCTTCACTTGTGCACCCCTATTGCATCATGGATGCTGGCTTTTAAACATACACTTATGTCTCGGACTCAGTAAAAAAAAAACGTCAGATTCCTCAGATCACAGGAGCACATTCACAGGGTCAGAGAGTCATGAAGTCACATACTATGCTATTACTGTAGTTGTCACTTAATGTCAAAACAGTTTTTTTAAGCTTAATCTATTAGCCAAAGTAAAGCCTCATCGGTTTCGCAGCATCTTTGAAAAAGTCAGTTACATCTTCATTTCCTCTCAGCTTCATAATAATTCCTGGTATGCAAATACTGAACCGTCTTCCCTTCAACATTTGTTTAAAAGAACATAGCTGCTCTTCTTTCAACAGGAAAATGACATAAAACCAGTATTGACCTCACTCTGGTGGCTTCCTGTCCAGTGAAGAATTGATTTGAAAGGTTTTATTGCTGGTTTTAAATCTAAATGGTCTGCCTGAGTCCCATTCAGAGGAACTTTTATCTCATTATTTTCCAGCTACAACACTGATGTTGCCTAATCCTGTGTCTTTCAATGTTCCAGGCAGTCAGGAAAAGAAGAAAATGAAATAAAACCGAATGCATGTGCTGCAGTGTGTGTCCACTCACCTGCACACCTGAAGCTCTGGGCGGTGAGCCCCTTCTCCACAGCCAGGCAGGTGAGAATACTGAGGAAACTGGTGGTGACTGATTGTCGCTTGGCTCTCTGGGCATCCCTTTGCTTCCTGTCCCTGGTTGGTTTAGATCTGAGCAGAACTCCCTGAAGGCCCAGAGGCGCATCGCCCGCTTCTTTCCTGTCGTCTTGCGCCGGCCTCTGTGCTGCTGCCGCCTCACGCAGGGCCTCAACCCATTCCTGAGCCTTCTGCCCGTCGTCCGCCCGAAGTCTGAGAGTCATTTTGGGGAAGACGGCCTGGAAAATCTCCCCGCTATCGTTCCCCGACTCTCTATTCTCCAGCTCCTGACTGTGTTGTACAGCCAAGCAGGATGCAAGGGAGTACTGGAAAACGGGCTGAGACACAGACCCGCGGCCTTCCGTCGGGAAGGACTGGAGGGCCGATCTGGTCAGGACAAAGGTGAAGGCTCGCCAGTTGTTCTGATCCATCAGCTGGTGAAGCAGCCCGGCTTTGAGGACGTCCTGACAGCGCTGACTGAACAGAGGCAGGGTGGTGGGTCTGCTCGGGACCCCGGTGCTCGGCTGGAGAGAGAGCGAGGCCTCCGCTGATGTAGGGGTGTCGCTGTCGCCGTCGGGCCTGGTGTCCAGCCCAGACGGAGAGGGCGATGAAGAAGGCGACATGGGCGCGGGAAATTTGGCAATCTGTTGGTTTTCCACTTCGCTCTTATGCCTCACAGGTCTGGTGGCCTGCACCCTCTCCCACATCAGCCGCCTCCACTCCACGGCTTCCCACTGGTTGGCCGCTCTCAGTTGGACGCGTGTGCTGTTGAAGAACAAAGCCTGCAGCGTGCGCTGGTCGGCGGACTGGCTGAGGTGGCCCGGCTGGCTGCAGGGAGCCGGTGAGATCACGCTCTGGCAGTGCGACAGCGAGTAGGCGGTGCCCAGCTGCCGGTTGGCGCTGCTGTCCAAAGTGTAAAGCCGGAGCTCGCAAGGCGTCAACTCCACGTAGCAGGGCGCCCAGCGGCCCCGGGGCCACTCGCGCTGCTCCATCTCGCCCTGCTTCACCACACTGCTACTGCTGCTTTTATCAGCTGAACAGAGACACAGAGGAAGAGAAACAAGGACTGGATGATTCACAACCCACAAACTGCCCGGCTGTAGGCACAAATAACCTTGTACTGTGTATGAACACTTATTTGATTGCATCGGTAGATGTCTGAAGTGAATGGAAACCTATCATAACAGTTTAAATCTACAGGTGCTACTCAGAAAATTAGAATATGCTGGAAAAGTTGTTTTATTCAGGTAATCCAACATAAAAGGTGAGACCAATACTTTTTATGTACAAAGTACAGATGCAAGAGTTTACTTTCAGAGGCCTGACATTTTTGTATTCAAATTCCATTTTTAATTGATTTCAAGCAATATTCAAGTTTTTTAATTGGAGGTTTTCTGAAGTTGCAAATAATTATCGGTAGAATATTAAAAAAATAAAGGCGGAAATGTATTGATTTGCATAACATTTCTCAATATATGTGCATTTCATCTTTGAAGTTAAGGCAGGCAATATTCAGGATTATACACAAATTTTCTTAGTACCTGTGAAAGTAGTAGTATCTGTAAAAATTTTATGTACACATATAGACAAAAAGTATGCAAATCAATATATTTAAGCTTTTATTTGTTTATGTTTATTTTATAAGGAATTGCAGCTTCAGAAAAACTCAAATTAGAAAGCTCAGGAATTTAGAATATAAATATTTCTGTTGTTAATAAATACAAAAAATTCAGGCCTCTGAAAGCAAACTCTTGCATCTGTATTACATAAAATGTTTGGTTTGCAGGAGAGTAGCTCTTTGGGACTGACGTAAGGCCGTCCTGATTTAAGCAAACCTACTGGATGCCCGCCTCGGATATAGAGTTAAAAGACTAGAAACTGAAAAGCTGCGTTAACATGGAGCGGTTCTGATCCGATCAAATGTTAATTCCAAATAAAATGCATCACGTAAAAACCTCAGCTGATCTAATTGGCCGTGAATTGAAAGCATTTTCAAGCCAATCATAATACGGGGAGGGTATTTAAACCTTAAACCACTGCGATTGTTTCTGAGGTGTATGTTTCTGCACAAACTTGAAACACGGGACGATGCTGGAATATTAGTTCATGTAAAAAAGTTGAGGAAACCAACATGAGGACAGTCACATCAAACAACAGTTGTGTTTAAAAATGAATCATCTTTGAATCTGATCTTACCGTCATGTATCTACAGCAGCATTTTCAAGTCAGAGACAGACAGCATTTATTGTTTAGAGTGTATAAAATGGGTGTGTTTGAGGGAGATGTCTCAGTTACTGAGCACATGTCAGTCAATGACATCTGCAGTAACTTTCTGGAAGTTTGACCTCACAGTCTGGTCAGGAGCGAGTACAGTGGATCTTATACCAAAGCAAATGCTGAAATGGCTTTTATTAGAAAGAGCTGTGCTTTTATTATTGAAAACAAACAAAAATGAATGAGAGAGAAAGAAAAAAACAAGTTTTGATCCAATGTGAAAGTTGTCTTAATTTATGTTTCTTTTCATCATGGTTTTGACTAAAGTTGTCTCAATCTGCACCGAAGCTGCACGGATTCCTCCCCTGCTCATGTTCCATCCATCAAATTTAACTCTGTGGCTTTTGAAGAAACTTGCTAACAAATAGACAAATGCAAAAACAGACCAGCGGCAACAACCTCCCACCCACAACCCGATGAAATGCTCAAAACACTGGATCCAGATTTTATATCTGCTCAAAGCCTCAACCCACAATTTCCCTGCTAAAGGGGAACAGAACAAACCACCTGCTGCTACACACAGTCAACCAACAGATTCTACAAGTTAAGAGATAAACACGGAAACCCATAACAGAACCGATAGGTCTAAAGATAGGACAAGAAAAGATTTAAGGTCATATAGAGACTTTTTATGTATTAAAGTTGTGTACACACTGTGTAAGCTTCTATATCTGAACAAGAAGCTCTACTAGTTATAAAACTGTAGTTATAACTTATATGTTTTAAGTAAAACAGGAACTTTCTTGGTACATGTTTAAAACCAAATTCAAGACTTAGAATTAATACTTTTTTTTTAACCAGCAAATTCTAAAGAAAGCGCTTACTGGGCAGCTGGGTCTGTTCAAAATGAATAACAGTCACTGATAATGAACCCCTAAACCAATCTGACAAACTGATTTAAGTGCAACACCCAACCAAACACAGCCTAATTGGCAGCTATGGCATTTTGTTTCTTTAATCTGCTCCATCACTCACCTTAAGGGTGGCGAGTCCATTGTCTCATCAATCTTATCAAAACAGCAGCAGACGCGTTGTCACCGCAGGTCACGGACTATGCATGTTCAAAAACCTTTTGCAAAAGGAACAAATGAATATGCAAATGAGCTTAACTGCAATCAGCTCCAGCTGATTGGCAGTCTTCACGCTTGGGAGGGTCGAGATGAGAATTAGGAGACGTGGCGGGGAAAAGGCTGCTCTGTTGAATTAGCCTTCAAGTCTACCTGGTGAGTAAACGTCTAATTTACACATACAAACGTTGGAGCATAATTAATTCTTCATTCGCTGTGTTAGTGACTAACTCCATTGTTAAGGCGCGCTGCAGTGCATACTTTTACTTAATAAATCAAGTTATATTACAAGCTAATAGGCTTCTTGTTTCCTTAATATCAAACCACTCTAGGAAACAACAATCGGCCGGTTTACATGATGCTCGGAAAAAAAACCAAAACTAAATTGTTAAGACGTGAAAGTCTGGCCAAAACTTAATAAAATAGTCTACATTTGTTCTGTTTATTCTCTGAGGTTTCGTTAAGTGTCCACAGTTTTACAAACCTGAGCAGGTCAGTGTCAACGTTCACAAAAATATTTCTTCAATCTGATCCGAGAGTCCAGCTGAGCACATCTACATGGATGTTCTGATTAGTTGTGCGTTTACACTAGTGAAAGATTATTATAAGGGAATCCAACATGTACAATGTGAAATAATTCGGAAGAAAAAGAGGAAAAAGACAAGAAGATTCCGTGCAATCAGATTGAGCATAAACACGGCTGTTTTTTTCCCTGTAGATTAGATGAACAGGTTGAACTACCCCCTCTCCTCAATCGGAGAGCAAATTCTTTCCTATGGAGGCCGTTCTGATAAACTGAGTTTATATGATGCATTTGTATTCAGATTGGATGCTTGATCGGATTAAAAGTGCTCATTGGACATGGACACCTTATAGAAGGCATAATAGTTGGCCTGGACACATTTGAAACAATTATCTAACTGCGATTTTCCTGACAAATATTGTGATGTTGTTTCATATTAAATCTTTTAAAGCTGGCATCAAAATATGAAACTGCTTCACTTACCAACTGCAAGATGCAGCCTGTGGCCAAAACGCTGAAGCCTGAGGGTTACATTTGCTCTACAACAGGTTTATACTTTGTCCTTGTAGTAAAAACTAAACAGTCTGATGTTATTTATCTCATTTGAATCACATCATTTCTATATAGATGCAATTTTATTGCACATCGTAGATTAACACCACAAATTGCACACACAGACATGCAAATCCCAATTCCAGCCCACACAGAACACATACGAGAAAATGTGTGGCTTCAGAAACCTGAATATCAGAAAAAAAATGAGCGTTTTTTTAAACTCTCTAAGGAAAGTGAAGATGGAAACGCTAATTTCTGCTGAGACCTTCGTACCAGTCATGGAGGCGCAGTTTAATTTATATTCACACGCTATTTGAGATCTGAACTTTAAAAAATATTCAGAGAGAGGCAGCAGTGATGACAGAGGGGGCTTTGGATCTAGTTCAAGTCCTGCGGTCCCCTGAACAAGCCCCTGACCCCCCAACTGCTCCCCAGGGGCCAAAATACCCCACTCAGGACAAATTTAGATATAAAATTTGATTAGTACCAAAAATCTAATTTTGTACCCTCCCAGCATGATTTCAGAGGACTCTTTATTTGTATTGCTACTGTTTGATGCAAATCTGAGGTCATGACTGGATTCTTGTCTAATTTTAGTTTTCTATTAGCTTTGCAAAAAGTATGATAAAAATCCCTGACTTGAATGACAAATGTTGGCTATTCATGCAGGAAATTCAGATGGCCCAACAAAGCATCATAGGTAAAAATTGCTTTAAGATTGTGAAGAGAAAATAATCTGCCCTGTCTGTCTGAAAGCATCATCAGACAGAACATCGCTCATTTCTGCCAGAATTACCACAGTGGCTTATTTTATGTTTCTTCCTCATGCCTCATTTCCTACCTGTGGCTTTAATTTCATTTACTTAAAATGGGGCTCAAATTCTATTTCTCCTCCAATTAATCTAAACGTTTAGCTTTTACATATATAAGCGAACCCGCTTCTCTGATCAACACAGCTTTTAGAGAACAGAAGGAACAAAAAAAAACAGCTTCATCTAGTCACATACATGTATATCTTTTATATAATACAGATTATCTTTCCAATTACCATCTAAACATGCCAAGCTGCCACTAATGGAAAGGCAAACAGGCCCCCTTTTTTTGTCATTTATGTGAATAAAGAGACGTAACGAGACCGAGCCAAATCACTTTGCCTTTTGCTTATTACCGTCCTTTCCCTACTTCTCTTCTTTCAAACACACATCAGGCCAAACTAAACAGTCTGATGTCTTTTCACACATATGCTAATACTAAATAATCCTGCTCGTATCAGGGGCCGAGTAATTGGGTTGCCTCTTCTCTCGCCTCATTTGAGTCCATTTGCTGACAGGATTACAGGCTATTATCCCTCAGGATCCCTTAGGATCTCCTTAGGCCTTCAGATAGTCCAAACACACAAACAAATGCACCGTTGGTGTGTGCATGAGAGAGAAGGAGAGAGCGTGAGTGTGTGTGTTTGTTGGGCACTCTGCCGGGATGCGGACGGTCGCAGCACAGCTGTGTCATTTTAAGTTATCATCATCTTCTATCATTATTGCTTTCTCTGAGGATGCTTCAGCCTAAGTACAGCACACGCCCCAATCTGCAGCACAAATAGTCCGGGACTTCATTCCTCCCAGAGCCTCTCAAAAGGTAGAGAAAGCTTTTCACTGAATGGACAGTCAATCAGAGCGGAGGAGAGGAGGAGGAGGTGCGGATGCCTCTTACAGGTAAGGGCCGGCCTTCTGGCTGAAATTAGGACTACTTCAGGTTCAATGATTTGGTCACCAGAGGGCATGACATCATTTTCAATTAGTGAAAGCAACTCTCCACGGCACATATTAGCCAACTTCAATGCGATAAAAGGGTGAATTTGCCCAGATCAGAAACGTACAAAAAGAAGCTATGCTTAAAAAAAAAAAAAAAAAAGGTGGATAGATCGAAAAACATGCTAGGTCAGGAATAAATGAGAAAAGTTAAGAGTTTAAGTACCCACCAGTTAGATGCTTGACAAGATGAATGATGTGCATGAGACCAAGAAATCTAAAAAAACTTCATCCATTTGGCCTAAAAAAAAGCTTGAGTTGGATTTGGACCTTTTTTAAAAGAGAGTAGATGGAAATCTGGACAGAAATCGGAAGATCTTTCCACTGTTGCCAGCTTTACTTGGATCTTCGTCTACATCTTACTGCAGGTGGGTTTGTGCAGTCAGTCATGCATAATGCAGCAGAGTTTATTCGCTGCAAATCATGTAATGGGAATGAGCCTTAAGTGTATTTCCCATAAAGTGATATTTAAAAATGTACTTAAAGTTTACAAATTCGCTGTGCAGAGTCAGGGAGTGAGGCAGATGCTTTGTTTAGGTAAACTTTCACTTTCACACATGACATCAATGTGAAACAAAGGTGCATCCGCCCCACCTAGAAAGGCAAGAATAAAAAAGGGAACGAAACCACTAAAATATAAAATGACTTCCTCAATTCAGCCAGAGATACTCTGAGTTTAAATTGCATTACAGTGGCTCGATTCAGATACAACCACTCTCACAGTGCTAAGGGCCTCAATTTAATGCTGAACATCTTATACAGACAGATGCATGACAAGAAAAAGTCATTTCATTTATGAATGCATATTTACACTTATACACACATATATTTTAGAGCAGGTTAAAAATGTTCCTTTACTCATGTACCTATGACTGAAATCTGCACGGTATCTTTTAACTTCTCTTGTTTTTAATCTTGTTAATGACTTTGTGTTTAAATGATTTTATTGTAACTATTTCTAGAATTTATGCTTTTCAAGTTTCACATAAAGCACTTTGAATTGTCTTGAAAGTGGGCTATTCGAATACACTTGCCTTGCATGTGAAATTTTATGCTTCTAAAAGGGGGTCATAAAAAAAACCATCAAGAACACAAACTGGGGGGAAAAAAAGATTTTTAATTGTGTCTCATTAATTAGTACGGCTGTAAAGATGCGTCACCCTCATGTCTGTTATCACCAATATTCAGCTTAATGGCTGCAATCAGTCAACAGTAATCAACATCGACACTTGACCGATATTTTCCTGGTTGTGTCTGATCAACTTTGTCCTGAAGCTTATTTACATCTAACTTTGCAGAGAAAAGAAATATTTTAAAAGTCCCAGAGATGGACATGGTTTAACAAGCACATTAAAGACGAACAGAAGCATCTTTTCAGTTCAGTCATAAATAGATCCAGAAAACACAGCGACACACAGAGTGAACATGGACTCACCTTCTTGCTGGTGGTTGAGGATCATGTTTTTCAGCGTGTTGCAGTCCACCGCGGGCAGCCCGTTGTCCGTGTAGGCCGACGGACGGTAGTTGACGTCCGACCTGGAGCGGTTGTGTCCCTTTTTGAACACCGAGTTGGACGAGTTGCTGGTGCACTCCTTGGAATGGGCCGCCAGGTCGTTGGTGGAGCGCGCTCTGCTTCTCTTGCCGTGCCTCAGACCCACCCCGAGCCCCAGCACGCTGAAGTTGTCGGCCCAGGCCAGGCCGAGGGGCCCCACCTCCGGCTGCTCCCCGGCCAGAAGCCCCCACACGCCGCTGGAGCTCAGCTTCCCCAGCGCGGCGCTGGAAACGTCCGGCAGCTGCTTGGGCTGCCTGGGAGGCTGGCGGCTGCCCATCTGAGCTTGGCTCAAACCTTGGCCTTGCATCCTATCAACGCAGTGGATGAAGTCCTCTGTGGCCTCCAGAGCTGGGCTGATATCCCCCACCACATCCAGCTGCTCAAGCCCCTCCATGCCTGCACCAGGACGGGCTTGCTGCTCAGCCAGAAACCCTACAACTGCTCAGTTTTCCTAAATGCATACAAAAACCCTGATAGCAGCATCCGCATATCCGATCAGCTAAACTAGCAGCTATTTGGAGAGATGCAAGACTTTTGGCTATGAAGCAAGCTAAAAGGAGGAAATCTACAATCTTCAGCCAAGTCTTCTTCTCCACGTCAGAATCATCCGGTTTAAGAGTCTTCCTTTTCAGCGAAGCCAATCAAGCTCTTGAAAGGAAAGTCGGCTCTTTCTCGATAGAAACTGAGCTAAAAAAGGCTTCATGCCAGAGCTTAACAGGGCTGATGTCGGTTGGGACAGAAAACACAATCCAATCTGGGCCGAAAACTAAAGCACACCCCGGATAAAGTCATTCTAAGAAAGAAAAAGCACCAAAAATGTTGCTCAGTTTGAAGAGTTTAGGAGTTGAGGTCAGAAAACATCTGACTAATTAATCACTCCAGTTCTTCTGGCCAAATCAGGCAGGTGTAAGGGCATCATGTGAAGGCTGCTTTTGGCTTCACTGTAAGAAAGAAGAAGAGAGAAAGAGGAAATAGTAAAGGGGAAGCAAGCCAAGCAAACAGCATGAGCAGTAGAACAGCTGACTGGAAGAATACTGTGATTAATCTCCGCCGGGAACCGCCTCCCAGTCCAGGTGCTTCACTTAATCTAATCAGACTCAGTTGCGATAAAAGTAAGATTAAAGAATAACTCAGTTTCATTCTGACTTGCCAACCAATCAGCCGAACCTTGACAGATTCCTCCTCACCCAACAGAAACGATCATCCTCCCTCCCATGTCTTGATGAAACAATGCCCGACTTCCGCCTCGGCTGCTCATCACTGTGCTGAGCGCAGAGGACTCAGGCCTGGGTGGGGTTCCCATCCATCTGCCTGACCGCCCATCTGTTCTCATCCCCTCCTCTCCATCTACTGTATCTACAAGCTACTTTCCTTCTCATTAGTGCCGTCTCGCTCACATTGATTTTCTCCTCCTCCGCTGCTCAGTCTCTTACTTTTCCTCACATATGAATTATTGAACGTGCATTCCCATATGTAATGACAACATATACTTTATTTTATTTGTAACAATGTGTTAAAGTTATAACAAGAGGCCATTATTGTAGCTTTTACAGCAGTTTTATTTTTTTTACTGGTTTATTTTATAATTTTTGATAGGAAATGACCTATTAAAGAAGGACTAACATGTTCAAGTGCACTGAAAAAGTCAGACTTACATTGGAACTTTCAAGTTATCCCAGTGAAGGGTTGCAGAGGGACTGCAGCCTTTCCCAGCAGCTACTAAGATGCAGCAGCCACAGCACAAGCAGTTGTCTGAGCAGCAGCTCCCACTCCTAGGCCTTCCGAAATGCAACTACGACAATACAACTTATATCGCAATTCATTTAGCAGAAAATGTGAATAACGCCTGGTTGCTACGTTGCCTGGCAATCTATATAAATCTTGTTAGGGTGGAAACATCTTACAACACTCACTCTGTTGTTTGAACATGTTTATTTTAGGAAACGGTAGCTCATAATGGAGCCTGACAACTCAACCATCAACTTCTACAACCAGATTTCCCAGCTGTTTGTTTACCTCTGCAGAGCAAAGTCCTCCCATTAGGATCTGGTTAAACTGGTGTAAATGTGTCCAGGTTCACCAGAAAGAACCAAGGGGTCTGAAAACACTGTGAGTCATCTTCTTCAAAAGCATGAAAATCCACAGTTTGAATTTCCTGATGGCCAAGAATCAGAAAACAGGCCGGCAACTAATCAAAGGACATATCTGGTGTGTTTTTATGTGGTCATTCGAGTCGAGGAACAAGCTGCTATTAATGACTGCTGCCTCACTCTGCTACAATGTTGATTCATTATGCACACAATATCAAAACCAAAGCAAAGCACCAAGAAAAAGAAGTGAAACTTGATTGATCACAGCATATTAGTCACAGAAAAACCCACGATAAATAGGATGACTAGTTGTAACTGGTCTATATTCCAGGTTTATTTGACCAGCTGCCATGACCTCACAGCACCATCTTCAGCATGACATCATCTGCCTGCAGATACAGCACTGAGCTAAAGCTGCACCGTCATGAGTTACTCATGCAGCTTCCCTCTAAACTGTTGTTGACATGCTGCCAGGCACACACACCGCCAACTCAATAAAACAGCCAAGAGAGAAGATCTGAAACAAACTGGATCCTTGAAGAAATAAAACTCACGAATGAGGAGGGTCTGGGTTTTTTCTTTTTCCTTCTTTTTCCTGCTTTTTTTGTTAGCATCCTAACCAGCTTCAAGAGATCATCCCTTGTATGGTATTGATTAAACAAAAAGAAACAAATGTAAGTGTTTATAGAAAACAGCATTCAACATCCGTTTCAAGAGGTTTGAGAGAAATCAACCCAGAAATGTGAGACTTCCGCTTTTTCATTACATGATATGATACAACTTACCCTTATGTGTTTATTACCTGTCTTTGGTTTCCATTGTAGGTAGTATCAAATAACTGATAGTAAGACCAGCTGTACTTTGTGGATGTAAGCATGAATACTCTGTCAGATACTCAATGGTTTGAGAAAAATAAAAAAATTAAGGGCAACATAGGAATTTATCTTATCTGATTAGTTAATTATTTTTAAATTGTTATCTTTATTTCTAAGAAGATAAATTCAGGTGTATTTATAAGTTAAAATAGTAACCTTAAACATAGTGGAAAAGTTGCATCTTGAGCTAAAATTATAAGTTTACATAAAGTTGTTGAATGCATTAGATGTCTTCACTAACCCCAAATAACTTTAATGTTAAACGGTTTCCCAAAAGGATCTACTCTTTCCTTAAGGAGGCCATCAGCCATAAGTGATGACAAATACAGAGCTTCAAACCCAAATACAGCTGTTTGTGTGTTTGCTTCTGAGCTTGCTTCATAAACACACAGTCAGCATCTCTGCAGAGGTGAAGCCACGGTCAGCTTCTCACATTACTTAAGTACAGTATGTTCTGGCTAAGTATTCTCCATCCAAATACACAAACATAATAACAATACATCCAGAAAATCTACTATTTACTCTGCAATCTGATCGAACAAGGCCCGTGTGTCTCCCCGGCTAATGTGATGAAAGATGGAGCTAGCTAATCGCTAACGTTAGCCGCTCTCCATCCTTGATCAATGTCATTTTAATAAACAATATAACTTTTCACCCACTTAAACCAGAACAACCACGTTTTAGTAATGCTACATTGGTATTGTCTGGTGATGAAAGTGGTGACACGTTCCCACTAAAAAACAAAAATTCAAACTCACCTTTTTGTGTTTACCATTATGTCATTCCATGGTCCGTTACGGGAAAAGTGCTCGGCAAGTAACGCGGGACAGAAAATAATGGTTCCGCATAACGTCCATGCCTCTTAGTAAACGATATAACTTACAAATGATCAAGAATCCACCTCCCATTATTAATAAATATAAGGATGTGTGTGTGTGTGTGTGTGTGTGTGTGTGTGTGTGTGTGTGTGTGTGTGTGTG
>JAVQJG010106698.1:0-11364 GCA_036024015.1 Craterocephalus amniculus | reverse complement strand
GGCTCGACGCGCACCTCTTCCAGACCTGACTACAGCCGGCTACGGGGACGCAGAAGTTCTCCCCTGTGATTGGTCAGATTGTGATACTAGTTTCCGGATATCTGACTACCTTTTAAACCAGGGATAAAAATTAAATAAAACTGCACTTTTCCAGATCTGACAACAGTTTACTTCACTGATCCTGCAGCTGTGTTGGTGATTTGTGGCACAAAATCCACGGAGACGGCAGTAATGACTCACGTGTAAAATTATCGGACTGTGCAGCTCATCTAACAGCTGCTCTTAAAAACTGATCATTGCATTAAATCAGTAGATTGTAAATTTGTATGTTAAGCACTGAAAAAACTCCGCGTGGTGGAGTTTATTGACCGGTACCAGCCTACCGCTGCCTGTAGAGCTGGAAAAAACCCCGCGACCCGGGGCGTTTCCCTACGCAGGAGTATAAACACACAGAGGGTCTGCGTAGCCTCTGCGGGTCCCGCCGCACGGAGGCTACGCGCGAGTATTATCCAGCCTTAAGTGTTGACACTAAACGACATGACAAATCAGTTATTTTATTTGGCGTGAATTGAGTCATCTTAGCTGTCTTCCTGTGGTCCAGTCAGACAGGATGCATGTTGGTATCAGGTGGAATAGGCTTTTAGTTTAGAATCACTCGGCCCTAAACTAAATATTTTCATAATATTTTATATAATTTTTTTTACGTAAAGTACTTTGAATTGTCTTGTACCTGAAAAGTGCTAAATAAATAAACTTGCATTGCCTTGCCATAATCAAACATGTTCCTTCCATAAAAATGAAAATTGTACAGTTGTAAGTTATAGATGTCTACTCCAAAGGTGTTTTAGCAAGATGGACACTTGTTACCTTACCCTACAGAAAAAGACATGACACACACCTCCAATATTTGTTTGGGGAAAATAGTTCAGAAATGTCACTTGTTTCAGAATTTTTCTTCTTTTTGTTTAATAAAACTGTTTATCAGTGGAATACAGTACGAAGAATTTATTGATAGAAAGTCATCAAAATGCATGGTAAAAGCTTTTGATTACTTTGCTTTATTTGCTGTATTTCCGTAGATTTTCAACTGGTTTGACTACAAGAAATAAAAGGGATTGATTTGTGTTTATTTTTTAAGAGGGTACCTTGTTGTCAGTGCCACATATACAATATGAAACAGTCAGAGAGCTCAAGGTTTGGAGTCAAAAGCAAATCCTGACTGATAACACAAAATAAAGGTAATGCAGCTGACTGTAGCCGCCTCTACTGGATTGTATTGTGTTAAAGGGCTTTAACTGCTCTGTGCAGTTTGAAAGTTGAAAAAATTGCATTTAGTGACTTTTTTTTAGTTCCTTATGAGTTAAACTAGTCCATTCTTAAAAGAAATGAGAGGTACCAAGCTTAACTTTCCCTTTTTGTGACATCACTCAAAGTAGGATTTGTTGTTGTCATGTGAGAAACTAGTTGTAGTGCAGTTCTTGTACTTAAGCCTCTGTTCAGTAGTAAAACTTAAGATGTCCGCAACCACATGACACAGACCACGTTTGCTTAATTTTGTAAACCTGCTGCTGTAATCACATTAAGATCTAGGATGTGCTAGAATTTCAGACAGACTTTTAAAGCCATTGAGAACTCCTGTAATTCTCCCAGTGCCACACAAGCGCATTCAGCATTATGTTGCTGATATGCAGTATATAAGAAATAGACTTGTTTGATCTGACAGGATGTTCTCTCATTGGGTCAGCTAAAGCCATGTACAGTTTGCTGACTCTGCTAGCGTGTCATAGCTAATACAACTGGTGTCCTTTCAGATGGAGCAGCTGGAGCTGGTTCTCTAGAATATTAGTTGTGGAAACGCAAACACAGACATGAGATGAAGAGAATAAAACACTTTAATTCCAAGGGGAAATTATACAATGATTAAATTATTTTTTTGAAATAATGGATCATCTGAACGAGATTGTTTGTCTCACAAAGTGTCCTGCACAGAGGAAATCTGTTATCCCAAAACAGCTGACAGGAAGACACATACCAGATGTACTACTCCCAGATTTAGGATTTAAGCTTCAGCATCACGTCTTTGACGTTGCCCAAAAGCAGAACTGAGATTCTTGTATAAACAAATAGGAAATGCAAATGTTGAACAACCCATACTTATCACACATATTGGCCAGAAAGGCCAATTTGTATAGCACATTTCATGTACAGGTCCATGCAAAGTACATGACATGAAACATGAAACATTAAAAGCATTACAGCCCCGTTACGCAGCCGTTAACCTCAGTGAAAGACTTTTATATACAGGGTATGAGGAGTTTTCTGTTACGTCGAGGACTTTCTTCTTTGCAGGATCAGCTCCGGGGGCTTTAGGGTACTTATTCGGTATTTATGGCTAATTTGTTCTGGTGCTGCTGCCCTGGCTGATGGCTCCACAGTTGAGTCTAAATATACATTAACATAAGATGAATCTAGTTGATGGTGTACATATATCTGTCTATTAGGTTTATTCTCGGTCCCAGAATGTGTGAACTAAAGCTAAAAACTGCAGCTTAAAGTTACTATTTTTGCATTGAACTGGTTTCATGTTGTTGATAAGGGAAATAAAATGAACCATCAGGGCATCTGCTGTGTTGTTACGGGTGGGATTTCTTCTTTTTTTGTTTCTTGCAGATTTTTTAGTTTCGCTTTTCTCTCCTCCCACCAGGAATGCATTTTATCAGGCATCATGTCGGTGAAGGGAAAAAAGGTTCTGCACATGGACCGTAACTCATACTACGGAGCTGAGAGTGCTTCCATCACGCCCCTTGAAGAGGTATGTTGGGATCAGATGTGTTCACATGAGCAAGAAAGTGCTGCAGAAAACTGTGGTTACTACTTATTTTGTATATTATGACTTTTAAATGCATATAAACCTAATTAATTGTTTGAAGTAATTCTGTTTTGAAAGTTGCATTGGATCAAGTCTGGTTCTGTGTCTTCCTGTAGCTCTACAAGCGCTTCAACCTTCCTGGCAACCCTCCCGAGTCAATGGGAAAAGGCCGGGATTGGAATGTGGACCTCATCCCTAAATTCCTCATGGCTAATGGTACGGCTGCACTAACGAGCTCTCATTTAAACCTGCCATTAAATGGCAGAAAACAAAACCGTGCTTTTTCTTATTTCACTGTTTTGTTCGTAGTCTTTCATCAAAATGTAATTTTAAACTTTTACATATTAAAAGTCCTTTTTTGAAGCAGCAGCACTCAAAAAGAGCTAAAGAGAATGAAAATGAAAGGATGTTGCTATTTGGTTGATGTTTGCAAAAATAAATATAACGCTGCTGTTTCAGGTCAACTGGTGCGCATGCTGCTGATCACACAGGTGACTCGCTACCTTGATTTCAAAGTGATTGAAGGCAGTTATGTGTACAAGGGAGGAAAAATTCACAAAGTCCCCTCGACTGAGACTGAAGCTCTGGCCTCCAGTAAGTGTAGTGAATGTAATGAGCGATTTTAAATCATTTAATGTTACATGTTCTCAAAGTCCGCTCTTTGACTTGTTAAGGCTTGATGGGGTTGTTTGAGAAGCGACGCTTCAGGAAGTTCTTGATCTTCATTGCCAACTTTGACGAGAACGACCCCAAGACCATGGAAGGAGTGGATCCCAACAAGACAACAATGAGGGCCATTTTCCAGAAGTTTAGCTTGGGCCAGGAGGTCATTGACTTCACCGGCCACTCCCTGGCACTCTATCGCACAGATGAGTCAGTGAGACTTGTTGCTGAAATAATGTTTTCCCTTTTCTTAGTTCATTATTGTGCATTTACATGTCCAGCATTGTTTATAGAGTTATAATTGCCTTGATTTCTCCTCCTTCAGTTACCTGGATCAACCTTGCATCCAGACGATAAACAGGATAAAGCTTTACAGCGAGTCCCTAGCCAGATACGGCAAGAGTCCATACCTCTATCCACTGTATGGCCTGGGCGAACTGCCGCAAGGCTTTGCAAGGTGGGACACTGTTCCTATGTTACATACGTCTGATGATGTTATTTACTAAAGGAAATAAATCTCACTTGACTAGACTTGACTACTATAGCATAGACAGTAAAGCTATTAGACCAGTGGTGTTCATAAATACATGCTACTTCATGATAGCGATTTCCGACTGAGAGTAATTCACTATGATAAATCAAAAGACAGAATTTTGGAAAAGTGGAAATAAACTGGATTATGTTGGAAGTAGAGCGGGGCAATATATCGAGATTTTTAGATGTATCAAGTTTTTGTCACACAAGATATAGAATAGGGCTATATATTGTTTATATCGAGTTGGCTTCATTTGAGTTAAAACTATGTCTGTCTTAGCATTTTTCACAACTGTATTCCTGCTATGGTCATTGAAAGTTTTTTTTAAAATCATTTTGATTCACATCTACTCTAATTTCAGTCAAATATTTTAATGCACATGTGCTTCTGATCCTTAATAAAATGGCATTTAGCACTCAAGGCCATAAATTTGAACCGTTTCTTTCTTTACTTGACCAAAAAATATTATATTGATCTATATTTTATATTGTGATTAAAGAAAAAATGATCGAAATATGTAACTTGGTTCATATCGCCCAGTCCTAGTTGGAAGAGTAGTTTTTATATTTGTATTTTTAACCAGATAGTTTGCTCCCCACAGACTGAGAACGTAGTTACACCTGTTTCCAAATGATTTGTCCAAGTCTGTTTAGCATATTTTTGGTGAGATCCTGGTGTCTCCCAGGCCTCACCAGTCTTGATGGGATTATGTCTGTCTTTGCCGAGTGAACTTTTGAGTCCTTTGCTTAGTTTATGGTGGAAAATTGGGAATAGTTCAACTTTTAAAGCCGACAGAGCAGTTCCCTGACTGATCTTGTGACTTATTGCTACTGTTTGAATTGTTTGACCTGCCCACTGTTGAATGTTAAAGGGAACATATCATGCAAAATCCACTTTTTTCAGCCCTTAAATACCTGTTTTTGTCTTTTTCGAGCGTTCAGGAGTGCAGAAAAATGTAATTTATTCACTTCCGGTGAATAAATTATCTTGTTATTTTTTAGTCTGTTTAGTTTTCTCCATTCTCTATTACGTTTTCCTATCTATTATGCCACTGTATTTGCTGCGGTTCTGCTAAATATGGTCATGTTATTTTTGAAAAACATTCTCTGCCGATCGTTAGCGGCTGAGAAGCTAAGGGGGCGGAGCCGAACCGAGAAAACCGAGAGGGTTGTGTGGAGCTATTCAAACAACGATTTCAGACCAAAGAATTTCAGTTTTACTTATAAACCATAAATTAATGATGTAAATGTGAAAAGGAAGACTGAAGACTGTCATTTGATTCTGATTGAAAATGCATCACATCATATTGGTTTTTGCAGAGTTTTGAGGCTGAGTGAACATTTCACTCTTTGAGTAAAATCAGCGTAAATGCCAGGATGTGGGTTTTCCCTCCAGAATGTTCCACCGTAACAAGACAAGCAGTGTTACATGTCAGTGGTTTTAATATTGTGGCTGATTAATCTACTTTTAGTATGGCAATGTTCTGAAAATAAAAAAGTCTCTGATTCCATTACAGACTGAGTGCTATCTATGGTGGGACCTATATGTTGAACAAGCCCATCGACGAGATTGTGATGGAGAACGGGAAGGTGGTGGGAGTCAAGTCGGAGGGCGAGGTGAGTACGTTTTTTTTTTAAACTGCCAAGATGCAAACATGGATCTAGTTGTTTACTTTTCACTCATTATTAGAAAGCTAAATCTACTCTTTTCGCCTTTATTCGTATTATTATTATTCATTTTCAACTGAGAAAAGATTACTTTGCTAACAAACATGAGAGATAATGGTTAGCTCATGCAGGCAGTGCATAATTTGAATCTTAATATCATCACATCTTTCCATTGATACATTTTGATTAATGACAGATGTACAGTTTGTCAGCCAGTCATGATGCCCCCTTTAATTATACATGCTTGCTCATCTATTTTCCCGCCCCAGATTGCAAGGTGCAAACAGCTGATCTGTGACCCCAGCTACGTCATGGACCGCGTCAACAAACGGGGTCAGGTGATCAGAGTCATCTGTGTCCTGAGTCACCCCATCGCCAACACCGGTGACATCAACTCTTGCCAGATCATCTTCCCCCAGAACCAGGTCAACAGGAAGCATGGTGAGCCAATTTACATGAGATATGTTTAATTCAATACATTTTCATAAAGATTAATTATTAAAATAGTAAAATAACCTTTTTTCCCCCTCTTTCCAGACATCTACGTTTGTATGATCTCTTTTGCTCACAACGTGGCAGCACAGGGAAAATATATTGCTATTGTCAGCACCACAGTGGAGACAGGCGACCCAGAGAAAGAGATCAAGCCGGCCCTGGACCTACTGGAGCCCATCGAGCAGAAGTTTGTCAGCATTAGTGACCAATATGTACCGACTGACACGGGCAACGACAGCCAGGTATGTGGGGGGATGCGGTCAAACATGGCATGAGCATACTGATGGTGTTTCATGTTGTTGAATGTATATATAAAACCCCACGTCGTTTTTATTCTGCCCATAGTTTCCATTTACTTCATTGGTCTTAGCTGGAACCAACTCAGGAGCCAGACAGAAACCTGTCTGATATCAGATGCTTTCAAACTCAATTTTCATTAGCCTCTAGTTTGTCATCATTTCCATGATTGGAAAACTTCATTGCTGTAAACAGTTGAGAGGATAAAATCTTGTAATTTAGGCTTTTATAACTTAATATAAACTGCACTAAACTGTTCTGACTTTTTGAGTTTCCCTCCAATACTCACTGAAACTCCATCCGCTGTGTTCATTATAGTGCAGATGTAGCACGAAGCTTTGACAGATGATGGTTATAGGTGCACTCATTAAAGTAATAGTAAACACAACCAGTAACTTTGTCTATATTATGGAACATGCCCAAACATTTGAATGGGCACCAATTAAGGGCTAAATGTACACTTTTTTCCCCCCATCCTAGATCTTTATCTCCCGTTCATACGATGCCACAACCCACTTTGAGACCACCTGCGACGACATCAAGGACATCTACCGGAGGATGACTGGCTCAGAATTTGACTTTGCCGAGATGGAGCGCAAGAAGCAGGACATCTTTGGCGATGGCGCAGAGTAGAGGCGATGCGTCTACACCACTCTCCAGCATCAAAGACAACAGAAATCTTATAAGAAAATGAAACAAAAAAAAAAGAAAATTGAAAATCTACGCAAAATGTACACACATGGGCGAAACAAATATTCAAGTATAGGGTTTTCCCTGTGAGGAAGTTCCTGATATATAGAGGGAGATGAGATAGTATTGTTGGGTAGGGTTCAGTGAGGGAGCAATGCTTTTTCAGATCATTTAGGTGGATGTTGCACTAAACACTGGTTATACCTAGTGAGACAGTAATACCTTACATTCATGTGAGCCATCATATTAAGATGATGCTTAGTCCAAAGATGCCAAATTAAATAATTCATAATCAGTAGTATCTTAAGAAAAAGTATCTCTGGGGAGGTGGAGATGGGTTGTCCAATTTTTCTGTCATTGTCTAAGGTTCTGCAAGATGTAAAATATATACAAATCCAATATTTTGTTTTTCGGGTATGTTCCTTTTTTCATGTCGGGTCGAGAGAGAGGTGGCTTGGCTTTGTCCTTTTTTGTATTAAATCATGTGAGAAGATGTTCCTCGCAGGGTGTGATAATTACAGAAGATAAAAGCCCGGCAACAGCAGACCACTCTGCCAGATAGCATCTCAGCCAACGCATCATATGGTCAGATTTTGTGAAATAAAGTGGTTTAGTGTTTGGGCTTGATATTCTCATATATATTTTTACCCCTTGTCTAATCCTACACTGCCAAGATGGTATATACTGTAAGCTAATTCAGTGGTGATTTTACTCAAGTATAAAACAATTTATTATCAAAAGCTTGGGTTACAGTACATCAGAGGAGATTATTAGCTTTCTGTGTTATGCAAAAATGATGGAAGAGCCAAGCATTGACAACAGATGGCTAATGTGGTTCATTGTAATAGCTTAATAAGGACCAAATGTGTACTGCAGCAGTATTGAACTGACGAGAGCCCTGTCATGTTTTGAACAACTGTAAAGGAAATGGTGACTTGTGGGCTCAAATGATTTCTGTACTGCAAAGAAAAACGAAACTGTCAAAAACTGATGGTGTGCTTCATTTTTCACTTATGTTGTAGTTTTTGTTTTGAAAAGAAATACTGAAGTTATTTAACATTGTGGAAGATAATGCACCATTTTTTATCCCAAAACTCACTTTAACCGTGAGTATAACCATAAATAAGCTTTGAATGGCAAGTCAGAGTCAACACACAGTAGTATCGCGATAGTTGTCCGTGAGCTACCTTTCATTGGAACTACAATTCCCCTAGTCCGCTGTTGTGTGGACAAACCAAACGCGTGAATCTTCTTGAGCTGTATGTTAAGTCGTGCAGTTGTTAGAAAGTGTTTACCAGCTTCTCATGGAGGTGACAGCAGCTCGTCGGTCGTTTCTTTGCGATATTGGTGAGCAGTGAAACGTTTACGAACGGCTTACATAATATGCCAGTGTCAGCAAGCATAGGGGTTCAGCTTATACCCTGCGCGTGACATGACTGGCATACTAGGATAAGTAGCATGTGAACCTACACGACTTAATGCGATTATGAGAAATTAAGACTTTTAAAAAAATGTTTATAGATATAAGATTAGTTATAAAAACAAATCTTGTTGTATTTTGTAAATCGCGATGTAATCAATTGCAGCCCTAAACGAAAGTTACCTGTTAAAACATTTTGAATTGTGTTGCATTATTATAACCTGCACCTAATTAACTGGATCGAAGGTAATTCTGACTCCCCTTATCAAGCAAGTTTGTCCCATCAACGTGTCCTTTTCCCCCATAAAAATGATTTGGGGCCATGCCTGAATTCGTATGGCTGTGTTTTGATATTTTGTAAAATTTACCCAAGATCGTTGAAATAAAATTTAAAACATTCAATTTAATATTGCCAGTTAAGAGACTGGCAATCATGTGGAAAGGGGGTTTCTTCTCAGATGAGAGAAAAAAAAATGAACTTTTGGACAAAATGTGTGATGCACAACGTGGTGCTTTTAATCATTCAATAATACAGACCTAGAAAAATCTGTTTTAATTCCAGGGTGTAAAGGCAGCAAAATTACACATGTAATTTTAAAATCACAGGATACATCTTAAATACGAAAAATATAAATAAAACTTCTGACCATAGAAAGCACTGTTATATGAGGCAAGTTTAATCCATGAATGACCTGAGCTACCATCAGTGAAACCTTTTCCTTTTAAAGCTAGGACAAGTAAAAAATAAGCCTACCTTCTAAAAGGTTTGCTTCTTTGTTCATCTTTTTCTGTATTTGAGGTTTCTGGGCAGACCGGACTGCCCTGCATGAAGCAGCCTCCCATGGAAGGGCCCTACAGCTGAAGCAGCTCATAGAGGGTGGAGCATCTGTTAACATGGTGACCGTGGATAACATCACTCCGCTACATGAAGCCTGCATACAGGCTCATCCAAACTGTGCCAGGCTGCTGCTGGAGGCCGGAGCCCAGGTGAACTAAGAAATACTATAAATCACGCACATTAACTGCCTTAGAAAAACATTTAACTATTCAATTTAAAGTAAATATTTATATTGAAAAAATGTTTTATAAAAATGGATGGTGCAGGTCTTACAAGAGCTTTAAATGCTGGTTCTTCCAGGTAAATGTAAGAACCATCCATGGCAGCACGCCTCTCTGTAACGCTTGCGCCTCTGGTAGCCTTGAGTGTGCCAAGCTGCTGTTGCAGTATGGAGCCATGGTGAACCCATCTCTCACAGCTCTCACTGCCTCGCCTCTACATGAGGCCTGCATACAAGGTAAACATTCAGGAAAATAATTATAAAAACTATGCTTTCATTACTGGTGAGGGTTTACTTTCCTCTCAGGAAATGCTGAAGTTGTGAAGTTGATGATAGCCCATGGAGCCAAGCTGGAGGCGTTTGATGTCCACTTCGGTCCTCCTCTTCATATCGCCTGCTTTAAAGGACATGTGGATTGTGTCAAGGAGCTGCTTCGGGCAGGTGAATGAGAAAAAGAGTCATTCAAATGTTTCTGATAAATCATTGGTCTAAAATCGTTTTGACTTAATGCAGGTGCCAATGTGAATTCAATTAAGTTCCACGAGACAGCTTTGCATCACGCAGCTCGAGCCCACATGGTGGATATGATTGAGCTGCTGATTGAATTTGGAGCCAACGTTTATGCCAGTGACAACCTTGGAAGAAAGCCTGTAGACTACACAACACCCGCATCTCCCTCTTACTCCTGTCTCCAGTTTTATGAGAGTAAGTGAACTGCTTCAACTGCATTCAGAAAAAGAAATCATTACACTCTGCTACCTTTTATTTGTTCTGTTTTTGTAGTTGATATAAAAACGTATTTTTGTTTACAGATAATCCTCTGAGCCTGCAGCAGCTTTGCAGGATCGCTGTGCGGATGATGCTTGGTACCCAGGCATCAGAGGTCATAGTTCGGCTGAATATATCCCGCCGCATCCGCAGCTATCTCCAATACTGCGAACATCCTACATCACAGCAGTGACTTGTGAATGCTGTTTGATTTTAAAAAGAAGTCTTACAAATATGATAAAATTTATTTTTTGTTTACAGTATTTTTTAAGTAACTAAAGGGACTCAGGATTGTTCTGAAGTACTGTATAATGAGACATATTTATGAACAATAAATATATGTATTTATTGATAATGTTTGATCATTGCGTGAGAAATCCTATGCCATGTTCAGTTAACAGCATAAGAATTGTAAAAAAACTTCAATTACCAGCATGCACCTCGAGTTACAGGTATGTCACGTGACCCCTGCAGCACGTTGACGGCGAGAAAGCGGCTGTTTACAAACAAGTCGCTCTATGCTGACCCTGCTTTTTATTTGATACACGAAAAAGAAATAAAACAGGATGGAAATTGAACACTCTCAGTCGTATTACTTTGGAGATATCGGTGAGTATTGAACACATAAGACAGGACTGGTGACATGATCGCTTTTTAAAAATACTAACCCAGTTTGACAGCTTCGCGATCCCGCTAGCTAATATAGCATGGTTTAGCTAGTTGGCATCAAAGTGGATTTGGACATAATAAATTATTTTGACCAAGTTATTTGGAACGTTGGATTTATAATATAAATAACTCTGAACCATGATAATCGTACAATATTTTTGTAGATGTATAAAATCCACCTTTTACAATTACAGGAAAAAACCAACGGGGGGGGGGTGGGGGTGGGGGGGGGC
>JAVQJG010106693.1:0-16262 GCA_036024015.1 Craterocephalus amniculus | reverse complement strand
AAAGGAACTATACCTGATATTATTTTAATCTTTCTAAGAAAAATGGTTTTCTACGTGGTATAGTATGTGGTAAAAGGGGTAATTTCATTACAATTAACGACTCATTGATTGCGCATACGAGTTCAGGGCATTTTAGTTTACAAAAGCGGCTAGTTTTTTTAGCATACGCGTGACGCACTTTCTCTGCCTGGTTAATTTTTGGAACGTCCAGACTCCGATCAGCCAGTAAAAGTGTTCCCTTAGTGATCCAGAGTCAAATTATGAAAGTTAAACCCCTTAGCGAAGAAAAAGCGTCACACAAAAGCTAAAAAATAGCTGCTATCGCTAAGTAAGCTAGCCGGACGTGAAATCGGGTATAGTCCCTTTAAGTTCAAGAACACCCATCATAGTCTGCTTCTTCTTCTCCCTACTGTACAGCTTCATATGTTTTTATGAGATTGTGCCATACAAATAAACTTGCCTGTGCCTGACTCAAACTCCCACAGCGCACATGAGCACCCCCACCCCGGTCTGCATAAACATAAATTCTGACATATAGTTTCTGTCTCTTTATCTTAAACATCAATACAAAACACAAGCTTCCTCATCAATGACCACAGAGCACCACATGACCCCACCAACCACCCCAACTAGGGCGATTCCCACAGCAACGACCCTGCAGACAGAGCAGGCAAAGCCCCTGATGTGGAAGATCACCTAAAAAGTTTAAAAAGAAAAACAATACAATATGAATAAATAAAACTAAAAACAATAACTATCAAATTAGACATAAATGATAAGTGTGTAAAAAGTACATAATGAAATAAGTAAAAGAAAAATAAATAGACATTAATAAATAAATAGATAAAATTATACTAAATCAAACAAAAAGTGTAGATAAATAAAACATAATTCAGGTCTTGAGCCTGTTTTTAAAAACATCAACAGTCTCTTCAGCCGCGAGGTTTGCTGGCAGGCTGTTTCACAAACGAGGATCATAACAATAGAAGAGGCCTCATCATAAGTTTTAGGTCTGACCTTAAAGCAACCAAAAAGCAGAGAACCAGAGGATCTCAGGGTCCAAGAGGGCTCATAATTAAAAAGAAAAGATGATGAAGACATTTCTACACCACTAAAAATCTGTCCTCTGATTCTCGTCACAATTTGTGCCACTGAGTTCTAAAGTATTGTAAAATAGAAATCCTCTTTTTAAGGAGACAAGAGTGCAGAGCATAACAATTCTGCTCAAAATAAAAGCATCAGCACCTCTAAACTGGCTAAAAAAGAGAGAAATGGGTAAATTCTGATGATGTTTTTAAGATGCTAAAATCCTGTCTTTGTAAAATAAAATAGGACACCAAGATTTCTCACGCAATGTGAAGGTTTAAGATATTTCAGTTGTGGTTAAATTATCTCTCTTTAGTTTTCACAACCAATAGCTAAAACTTCGGATTTGTCCTGGTTGAGCTGTGTAGAGAATGTCCTGTTATCCATGACAGTGATGAATCTTCAGCTGGGAAAATCTAAATTTTTGGCAAACTTTTTGACTGACTGAATTTTTGCCTCTCTAAATGCACTTCTCAACTTTTCAGCCAGATTAATACTGAACACTATATTAAAATATAACTTTATATTACACAAAATAAAACCACACACTAACACAGTAATGAGTAACGCTTCATGCCAAATGTTAAGAACAAAATGTTCAAACAATAGCAAACAAAATAGCTAAATGGTCGGCAGCTCAATGCTTCTGTAAGTACCTGACTAAAATCTGAGTGATACATTTTAATGGAACATCTGTGACAGTGTGTGGGTGTGTCACTATGCCTTAAACTGATTATGCGCCCTGGCTACTTGGCCATAGGGATATGCCTTTGCCTGACTGGTCAGCGAGCATGGCTTTCACCCGGGTGGTTGTCGTCCTCCCACACATCCATTACTCAGTGCATTATGAGAGACCTAGCTAACCTGCATTACTATTTGCTGTTGTTTCTTCACCCTCTGAGCTAACACTCTTTCACTAAGTGAAAGAGCAATACACACTATCATTTTTAAACTGCAGACTATAATGAATGAACAGAGCCTCCCTGACATTACCCATAGGTTTCTTTTAAATGTTTATTCCTCTGTACTGTGTCCTTGGATGGTTTGAAAGGCACTTTTTAAATAAAATGTATTATGAATCAAGAGCTGAACCTAGTAGGGATGAGTAATACCTGCAATTCTGATATGATACCATTAAGTTGTGGTACTTTGTAACTGATACCAATAGCAAAACCTTTTTGTTCGAAAGAGAGGATTTAAATGGAAAATATTGTTAAACTAAAAAAATATTTCAGTTACAGATTAACATGGGATTATTCACAGGAAAGGATGTGGCAGGTGTTGGAGTTTGGTTTCCGCTGAACGCACTCATGTGAAATCCATCTTGGTGATATAGTAGAAAGAAACAAGAAACAAGAAAAATAAAGGAAGACAGTTCCTTAAATAAGGCAACAGTGACTTTCTAAACACATTCAGGTTTGCCTTGAATTGGACTCATTTCAGAAGAGAGGACTGCATGAAAAGAAGATACATGTTTGAAATATTGAGCAAGAAAGATTATGAAAAAATAACTACAAAGTATTTAGACAATAGGATTTGAAAAATGGTAAATAGAAAAATGATCAGACACAGATTTAACTATAACTATCTTAGTTTGCCAAATTTTGACAACCCATCTACATTGTGACAGTTTCAGAAAGAAACCTCTGACACATTGTATGCAGAGAGGAAGTAAAACTCCAGTTAGTGACAGTGGTAAATTCAGAGAAAAGAGCTTGAACTCTTGTACAAACCCTTGCTATACATAGAGGCAAAAAGAGCAAATTTCTCTCAGCTGAAAAAGAGACATAAATAGACATTTCATACTGTAAAAGTCAAACACACTGGCACTTCCTATAGCTTGTTGGTATACTATATGAGTAATATATGAACTCAGCAAGAGCTTCCTGTATGATGAAATTAAGCTGATGTTTCATCATTCAGCAGACAATCCTAGAATTAAGATCAAAGAGCTTTCTCGGATGCTCCACCTTTTGGTCACACCAGTAACCTGATCTTCAACTGGTTGACCTTCAGGTCATTTTGGCAAACAGAAAAGAGACTCCAAGACAAAATGTATCTGAATGATTCTCTCAGAATTACAGTAGGAACGATGAAAGGCATTGTGTAAATGTTTCAAGTTACCCTTCCAATATTTTATTATAAAGGAGCCAAACTCTCTTTTACATGTTTAACTTGTATAGAGCTAGAGTTTGTTTGGGTTTCATTAGATATTGGTTTGTTTTGAGACAACTTTTCACATTTATTCTGAGGAAAACTTTGTGACAATACATTGGATATTAAAGAATGGAGTAGAAAGAACAGATCAGATTTTTGTCAAAAAAACTAATAACAACATGTAAATAAGGTATAATGAAAATGAGGTCTAGTTTCTACTAACTTCTAGGCACATCTGCATTAGCGGAAGGTTACTGTACATACAGAGCATCCATATTTTGTTGAAACGTCAATACTATCATTATTTAATCAATATATTGACAATACCACATGAAATAAAAATTTCAATGTGTAAAAATTGATCTTCACCCGAGCTGATCTTCAATTTGATCTTCATTTAGGTCGTCTGGGCTGAATTAGAGTAGCTATTTATCGACTATCCTGAACTGATTGATGAGCGCAACCGACTTTGAACTAAAAATCTCGCCTCTCTTCCCCTCCTCAAACTTAAAAACATTTATTCTTCTACAGCTATATTATTTTTTCCGGTATCTACTTCAATACATGGAGTGTCATGGATATTGAGCGTTTATAAACATTGGCACATTGCATGTCATTCATGAGCCTGCCCCTTTGCTGGCTTGATCAGTAGTAGTGGGGTATACCAAGCAGCCAAACAGGGGAGTTGGAAACTAAAATACGGTGTTTTTCACAAGAAATATATTTATATAAATACTAAAGGATCGTAATATTATATAAAACTTATCAATAAAGTATAACTAATTAAAAATAAGAAAATTAAGTGTTGTTAATAAATAAGCATTATTGATTAGGAGGCAGACAATCCCTTTGGTGGTACAGTCCTTCTGGCATGGAGCTAGAGATATGAAGCGCTCAAGTCTGAAGCACCACATAAACTGGACAGCAAGAAACGAGTGATAATGTCTTCCCCGTGCATGTGCTCTCACAATTTTATTCCTTGAGACCCATCATTTGAGACAAAGACGACTGTTGGACGTACAGGTAAGGTCCTAGTTTGGCTTTTCCGTTGCGACTGGTTATGGTTTATTACAAAGGCGTGATGCGCGCGTGTGGATGTATGAGGCTGACTGAGGTATCAGTGCGCAGGATGGAGCTGGTCTGTATGATGAAACACTTCACAAGGATGTCGTGCAGACTGCGCGGGAGGGAGAAGCCTAATTTATGCGTATTCCGCAAGGAACAAATTGTGCCTGGTGGAACAACGAGCCACATGGTGTGGTAGAGACTTGGAATAATATATATTAATATATATTTATATTTATTTTTTTATGTCCCTTCCCAAAATTATATCGCGCTAAACCAATAGTCGATGTTTTTTTCTTCTTTTTTGCTCTGAATCATTTTCACAGTCACACCTTAAAAATTATTTATTTATTTATTTTCCAAATGTACTGTCTATTCCGCCAGCATACTGTGTCCTTTTTTGGCTCGTGTTGAGTTCACTGGATTATGAAATGCCGGCCTTTCGCCTCGTACAAACCGGGCTAATCTGGAAGCGTTAAAGGAACTCTAATAATCACTTAATCCTCCGCTTGGTGAAAGGCGGAACCCATATTGCATAGGCTACAATATTACCAAGACGTTTACTGGGAATATTTGAGGCTTTACATTAGAGAGCAGCGCTTGCGTTGCCTTCAAGCAGAGGCTGAATTTCTTCAGTCTGGGATGCTGCGCACCTTGCCCGAATTTGGCTGGCGGGCGTGCCCACGCCCTAGCTTCCCATCTTTCGGTGTTAAAGTAACACTCAAATAGATAATACATATAATTATCCATTTAGGATCTCCGAAGGTCTTTCCTCCCCCCTGGATGCCTCAGGGGGGAAGAATGGGAATGTTTGGGTTTGTATGCAAATAATTGTCCTCTATTATTCAGGAGGCTCTGAAACGTGATAGTCGACCTGTGGCTGTCCCAGACACCGTCCACAACCAGGCCAACGCTCCCAGGCTTTTATTCTCTGAAAACAATGACGATCCAAAAAAAGAAGGGGAAAATAGATTCCCTTCACTGATGCTCCTGCCAGCCATGTGATTTCCATGTGAGGGCACACCATTCCTGTTAGGATAAAGTTATATTAATGCCTCATAAAAGAGATAGCCGGCATGCATGGAGTTTACCAAATTAGAGACGGAAAAAAGGATGGATGCTTAAGGATGTTCAGAGAAATTCAGACCATGTTTCTTCTTCATTTTTACCTGCATTAACCTCATTTTTCTTTCAGAAAAGGTGAATTAAGGTGCTTTCTTCTTATCATTTATCCAAGTCTTTATATTCTAGATGTGCAATATAAAACTTGACCAAACTCAAACTTCAATTTGAGCACTAAGTCACCAAATTATTTATTTAGTTTCCTTAATCCCTTGTTACTTTTTTCTGCTCCACAGATATTTGGTGATAATGAAGAAATAAACCGCTTTGCAGTTTTTCAACCTTTACAAACTGTCTGAAAACCCCATCTGGGCCCTGAAACCCAAACCCCAACTTCTTTACCAAAGGGTGACTTTTCGCAGACGCAGGCCCTGCCCATCCAGCCCCACCAGCCGAAACATAGACGTTCCAACCCTCGCCCCCCTTTGCTTTATCAAATGCCCAAAAACAGCAAGGCCGTCAAGAGAGAGCTTGACGACGATGTCACAGAGTCTGTCAAAGACCTGCTTTCCAACGAAGACGCCTGCGACGATTCCTTCAAGAAGAGCTCGCTGATTGTCAACAACCATGAAGGGGAAGGGAAGGAGTGCGACGTGGAGGAAGGCGGCTCGGACGGCGAGGAGGAGGAGCGCCCGGCTTGGAACAGCAAGCTCCAGTACATCCTGGCCCAGGTTGGCTTCTCTGTAGGCCTGGGCAACGTCTGGAGGTTCCCCTACCTGTGTCAGAAGAACGGAGGGGGTGAGTTTCTGTCTTAAGCAGTAACAGCTGACTTCCGCCTACAGGAAGCGTCAAAGAACATTAAGGGACAGTGGTCATTAATAACTAATGGGAACCATTAGTCAGTTTGTTAAGTTAAACCACAGTAACATTTATCCATCCATACATTATCTATACCCGTGGTTTCCAATGCCGGATTGTGGGAGTATGAGCATTTAATAAGCCGTATATTTATTGATGCAGACCATGATCATCATGATTGGAGTGTCCACTCCCTCTAGATAGCACATCCTAGACATGTAGAGTGGAGTGATCATAAATCTGTTTGCCTTTTCCCCAGCTACAGTCAAGGCTGTTTTATGGTTGTATGTCTGTTTAGTCCATCCCAATCTCAGTCTTACTCCTTGATGTCCTCAGGGATGAAATAGTATTTTAATATTTCAGTTGTCTTTTTGTAATTTGAGAAGAATGGAAGTGATTGTGTTAAACCAGCACGCGATCTCATCCCATGTCCACCATTGAATCCCAAATTAAAATCACATAGTATCACACATATCAGCAAGCGCTGAGCCGTTTAATAGTATCATGCTATGTGTCGTGATCAAACTAAGGAGCTACACCTCTGAAGTCTAGTTAGATCAAATAATTACATGCAATCTTATTTTATATCCAAAAGTAGCTTCATTCTGTCCTGTGGCTGTAGTTTGAATCCTTCATCTTGGGATGAGAGCTATATTTCACATTTGGTCCAAGATTCGATTGTTCACAGTAATTACAGGAAACTCTGTTAAAATCCTCTGTGCCGTTGGGTTGAAATTTGTAGGAAGCATCCATGTTTCTGAAACTGTAGATTCTGTGCAGCAGCATACAAAAATGCAGCACTGACAGGCCCACAGTTTTATGATCCATCACATCAGCCTTATTGGCTTATTGGTCTAAAATAAATACACTTCATGTATTAAATCTTTGCTTTGCAAGCTGTTTAGGAAATTAAACTGGATATTTAATGGATCTTTTTCTTTATTGGAAAGCCCAAGCAGTCCATTTCCATCCATAACAAAACAGATGTTATAAGAACGACTCAGTTTAATCTGCAAGAGAAATAAAACAAGTTGTTTGGGGATTCCTCTTGTTTATCATCAGCCTCCAATGGCCTCTTCAAATAAATAATGTGCATATTGTTTTGAGTTAGATTACTTCTTTGGTTCATTAAATATCTAAATATGTTTCATGAGTATAGATTATCTAGGTAATTTAGCAGAAGAAACATTGAGCTGGATGATAATTAGTGCACTCCTGAAGTTCTTGTAAATGACTCAGAGTAATTGCATCTCTTTTTTTATTCATTAATCGGGTTAAACAAATTTTGCTCGCACAGTTTGGCGTAATAATTTTTTCTGGTTCGATCTGGAATGTGACACAATTTCACCAACAAGTCAAATAGGATGATGAAACACGCTGTAAGTCAGACAACAGATTAACCAAACATGTGGTACAGGCATGTTGTTTGGGAGGTGCACGGGAACGCTGTAAACTGCATCAAGAGTCAGCTGAAGCTGAAATGATAAGCTAGACAGTGAACTAAGAGCTGAAAATGGGTTTGTCACTCATTTTAGTCTCATTCACACATGCGTGCAGGATAATTCTGATATTATGCATCTTAATGCAACATCAGATTAACTTCGAACCTTTGAAATTCCCACTGCAGCCGGTCTTCAAACTAGGCTCAGGATGCCACGGCTCACTTTGTGCTAATTTGCATTAAAAAAGACCCGTAGAAGGCAGACTACAAAGATGGATCAGAATTTCACACTCGGTTGGAGCTGGGATGACCCGCTAAAGAAATAAACAGAGGACAACTGTGCTTGGCACATCTGCGTGTTGCAGATGTTATTACAGATGATGAACAAACTGTTCATGTGATGGAGCTCTGTGTCTGTGTGTGGTCTGTCAGTGTCCTTTCATGAATTCAGAATTCATGCTGAAAAAAAGCAACTTGATTTCTTGTTGTTTGTTTGTATATTTATGCTTGATCATCATGAAATGATCATGCACCTTGTATGTTGGCACTGTGTTTACCGCGCGGTTACAGGATCCACTTTCAGCAACTGTTTAATATTGTAGGCTTTGTTGACAGAGGATGAAAGTTGATACTGCAGATCCCCTAAAATAGAAACATTGCTTTTATTTCCTGTGTTGACTAAATGTGTGCTTGTGTACAATTTGCTTTGAGGAAAATGCATGTGCGGAATCAGCATGAGTCCTTAATATTTACAAGCCGCCCACCAGCCTTCAAATCTGACATACGTATCATGTGACTGTCCCAGACTACAGAACGTGTAGACATGAAGGGTAATGACACAGTTGCCAGTGTGCAGGGCTACTATAATACCCCTTACAGTGTGTGTCTCGGGAAGGTGATACTGTAAGGCACTGCACTTCCCACCTGGAGATTATGTAAAGCCACATACTGCCTCTTGAAAGCTGATTAAATGAAACTGTCTCAGACAGGTTTACAAACTCTCAGTCCAAGGATCTTATCATAGGAGATGTCTCAGTGGGCTTTAGAGAATCCAGCACTTCCCAAACTATACTTTAAGCATCATAATGATAAAATCACTGATTATACGCGGTGAACGGTAGACCTTTGTTGCAGTAAAATGATTAAGCTTAGAGTGGCATGTCATGGCAACATCCTCCCTGTACATTAACAAATGATTCATCAGAAAATTATTAAAAGAATAGATTTGTTTGAACCGTAACAAATACATTATGAATTTGTTAATTTATATGTAACATTTTAATGGGTAAGTGTAGAAAATTTGGACACTACTAAAGTCTTTCTTTTTTTGTATTAAATGTAGGATTGTATTTTTGTCAAACAGTTTAAAACAGTTTTGTATGTTTTTTTTATTTTCATTTATTAAGTTTTTATTAACCCCAGTTGTTGTGAGAAATATTTTATTATTTTTTATTCTTTTATTATTTGCATGCCCACCTTCAGAAACGGGATGACAATAACAGCAGGATTTTTTTCGTTAATTTTTTTTTATTTTTTATTTGTTTACTAATTAATAAAAAAAATCCAGGCTAATGTCTGCAAGCTCTAACATGGGCTTTTGACCATCGTAAACCAGAACAATTGAACTGAATTTTCTGTCCATTTGTAACTATTCTCTAATCATCCATAGCACCAATGCAGTGGCTGCATGCACCCTCCCTAGATCCAAATGTGGTCCAAATTTGACCACTGCATTACAGATAGTTTTGTGACCAGCAAGGTAATTGCAGTATAAAGATATAACAGACTAAAACAGTATTAATACTGTATAGATTAATCTTCAACATATCCTATAATAACAATCAGCTAAAAAATGTCAGAAGAGATTATTCTCTTGAAAATTTCATTATTCAATATATTTGCACAGAATCATACTAAAATTGTGAATCTTAGTGTGTGCGTGTGAAGGGGTCTCACAAACGCTGTCATGTTTTCAGGTCTGCAGTAAACGGCTCTGGTCACCCTGCTGTGCCCCTCTGTAATTAGATAAAAATGGCAGATCTGAAGCTGCAGCAGGTCTCGCTGTGTGTACTTATGTTGCTGTCTTTGTGAGGACTGCTGTGAGTTTGGGACCAGCCTTGGATGTGAGGACATTCTCACTGTGATAACGCTTTTAAAACACTGCTTTCGGGGTTAGATTGTGTCACATCAGTGAATATTTAGGCAAATAAAGCAGGAGGCTGTGCTTTATCTTTAATCCATCCACAGCAGTAACTCTGTCTTGTTCAGCGTTAAAACATGTGCACATTTAAAAGCCACCGCTCATCTACATGTTTTCCTTTTTGAGGCTTTCTTGCAAGTTTTGCTTTTGTCCTCTGAAGTGACAAGTGATAAGCAGAGACATTTTCTGTCTTACTTTATTGCATTTCAGATTTTTTGATTAAAAGATAAACTAAATTTAGTTTATATTTCTATAATATAATTTCCGGACTAGGGCTGTGTTTTGGAGCTCTGTAGGTTATTTGATTATTTATTGTCCGTTTACCTTCAGCTTTTTACCACTGTAGTCACCAGATCCCCAAAAAAGGTAAGAATAGTCCAGAATGTTATTTAAGTGATAGTTTTGGATTCTTAATTTTATTGTTGAAAAGTGGTTCTTTCAAAAGTTAAGTAAGCTAGGCTATCAGCTTGCTTGGCACAGCTGATACCTGGACTATGGGCTGTGAGAGATTATAATGAAATTAGTTCCAGAAATTGAATCACTTTGATCCCTCAATTTACCCACAATGCCATTTTAAGCACAAAGGTTAATAATCAAAAAATGATCATATTAAATATCGAATACTTGCGTATTTAAAACTTGTCTTGCCAACATCCTCACTTTCATTTCTTCCCCTTTCTTTAGCTCACTTTGTGCTGCATGTAAATATTATCATGTTAGACTGGAATGGCAACGACGTTGCTGTGATAGCTGAAACTTAATTGACTAGAAAAAACTCAGCTTTTCAGGGTGTGTAACAATTTAAACGAACAACACAATGCTAGCTTAGTAATTTTTGAGCACTGTGCTTCACTGAACTTTGCTAAGACTGATCAATTTCCAAGTATTTGCCTAGCTGTTGTAAATCTCTCCTAAGTTTAAATGTTTTTTCAGGCATTTAATGGTTAAAAAACAGGCTGCTCTCATTTCCTGCCCAACTCCAGAGGGATTTCATGAACTGATATTAGTGTGTTGTGTGTCATATTCAGGTGTCTCCTATAAATATGTAGATGGGGTTTTTGACATCACAGCAATGCTGCCTAAAAAAACAAAACAAATCACCCAAATTTCACTTACCTTGTATTTTTTTGCTTCTTTAAGTAAGTAAAAGAGGGTGGGAAACTAATTTAAGGATATAGTAAGACAAAAATTAAATGCAAACTATGGCTGTTTGGTTTGTCACAGTTGTTTTTTTTTGTTTTGTTTGACCGTCTGATTTCAAAGGCTGTTCCCAGAATGAGCTGTGTATTGACTGAACCAGTATGTTTTAATATTAGAAACCCTGCTTAAAACAACAAATCACACCTTGAGTTCCTGTGTATCACCACTCCCATGTACACTAAAACTGGGAGGGACAGCAGGACTCAGGAAAGGATGTGAATGAACGCCCTGCCAGATGAAACAATAAGATCAGTGAACCAGGGATAAAATGATTCATGGAGGAAGTTTTCATGCTTTCATCGGTGAGACACAGCAAATATTAGACAACATCATCTCTCCACATCAGTTGTTGTGCTTTGTCCTTGATAGGGGAAAGAATGTAATCTTTGTTGTTGAAGTGCATGGTGTGGTTTGCATTGTAGCTTTGAAATGATGCAATGTTTTCGAACATTTTTCGCGGATGTGGCTTCTGAAACATCTTTTACCCTCACAGGAAGTTTTGCTTATAAAAAACCCAAAGCTCCACAGTGATTTGTGTAGTGATAGTGCATTTAACAGGAAAATGAAAGTCACATTATTTTAAGAACTGGTGCCAATGAACACTTGTTACCACCGGCTATTTCTTCTAAACAAAGAGGTTTAGGTCCTCTTGTTCCTTTCAGACAGTCATGTGCCTGGCAGCCTGACAAGTCCTCAGAAGGTCTGCAGAGATGTGTTTCTCTGTATTTTAATGCTCCGCACTATTACAGCCTGTCCTGATGCGAGCGATCCTCCCTAAAACTCTAATTCCAGAGAGGACTGCCTTCTTTGTGATGTACCCTGAGTAACCTCACTGTAATTTTAGTAATTTCAAACTTCAGTATCTTTTCTGGTTTCTGGAACAGTTTGATTTCAGCACACACTGAAGGGCACATTAAGCACAAACACAAATGTTGATGAGCATCAGTCAAGAGCACCGTGGAGGTTTTAATGTCTATTTTTAATTTTAAAAAATGCCACCCTGAAGGAAATGTGAGATAAGAGTATAGTTAGGCGTCCTGCTGGTGTGAGTTTCTGTGGTTTGCCGTGGTGCAGCGTGAGCCTCAGGAACTGAAACTGACGTCACAGTGATCTGATGAAACAGTTTCCTCTTCTTGCACGCGCTTCATCTAACTGGGTGTCTGTGATGTTGTGACCGACAGGAGCGTACCTGGTGCCCTATCTGATCCTGCTCATATTGATCGGCATCCCGCTCTTCTTCCTGGAGCTTGCAGTGGGTCAGCGGATCCGCAGGGGCAGCATCGGGGTGTGGAACTACATCAGCCCTCGGCTCGGGGGCATTGGCTTTGCCAGCTGTGTGGTGAGTCACACGCTGTGGTTTCATCTGTTTTACTGTATAGTTACACATTTATAGTGATGACGACACCGGAGTTGTCATCATGCTGATGTAATGAATGATGTGTAACAAACTAAGATCTTAAGCATCATTGGATCTAATTAATTGCAAAATATCAAATTTAAAGGTTTAATAAACTTCTGTGTCTAATGGTCTTTATATCTTTTCTGCAGGTGTGTTTCTTTGTGGCTCTCTACTACAATGTCATCATCAGCTGGAGTCTCTTCTACTTCTCCCAGTCCTTCCAGCAACCTCTGCCATGGCACGAATGTCCGCTTGTCAAGAACAAAACCAGTACATGTAGGTTTCAGTACGCTGTCCGACCCGCTGATCAACAGTTTTCCATCTAGCTTGATGAATAAATCTTGGGTTTTGCCTCCAGATGTGGTCCCAGAGTGCGAGAAGAGCTCAGCTACCACATACTACTGGTACCGTGAGGCACTGGACATCTCCAACAACATTTCTGAGGGTGGAGGACTCAACTGGAAGATGACGGTGTGCCTGCTGATTGCCTGGTCCATGGTTTGCCTTGCCATGATCAAGGGAATCCAGTCGTCTGGGAAGGTAATAAACGTTTCCAGAGGAGAACGTTTTACTCCAGCTGCCCCGCAATGCTGCCAGCTAAGCCGAGATAATGCCCTAAATCTAAATCTTGGAAGCGGTTACTAGAAACAAAAGACCTTTCTTGCGTTGCTAGAAAATCTTCTCACGCACAATTAGCTCACTTTACCCGGTTTAAAGTGACTTCTAAGTGACCACTGTAATGTGACTTGACAAATTCTTCTAATGATACTGTTTCGGACATAATTCTGAGAGCTCATGTGATCTTATGAGGGATTTCTGCCTCAGCTTACGTTAGCTCACTGCGACAAAGCTGACAGCAGAGTGACTTGCATCCGGAAGGATTAGGCCAACTGGCCAAAAGGTGTCGTTTGCCTGCAGACTCACTCTGTTCCTCTCCTCTTACAGATGATAATTATCATTCCATACTTTCTCATATCATATGACGGGCATTAGCTCTGCACCTCTGGGGTCAGAGTCAAGCCTAACTGAACAATCAGCCGTACTTTTTAATCTTCCTGGAAATAGCTTTGATGTGCAAGAGGTTCGGTTTGACTTTATGTTGCTACCAACTCTAAGAGTGCAGGGTTGAAGTTAATAGTCAATTAAAAAAATTAATGGCCAATTGAGGAAAAAAAATGTTCGTTAGCATTTTATGTGAATGCTAAAGCTGGGCTTTGACTCTGCAGACAATGAAAGGTTAGTTTACTCACCATGATTGGAAGGGGCCAATCAGGGTTTTCCACCTTTGATCTACACAGCTGTCTACCATCAATGAAAAATATGAATAAATGAATGCTATCTCTGGCATAGATGCAAAGTACAGTACATCTCTTTTTTTTCTCTCTACATCCCACCCAGTTCTTGTAAGTGTATATGTCCAGTGTTGTAGCATCAGAGGGTTTGTAGAAGGCTTAATGTACAGTAAATACCTTCCTCTGCCGTTAGGAGGAAGAACTGATACCCCAAACTAAGACCTGGATATATTTTGCAGCTCTACTTAATGCGAAACAACCCGAGCTAACAGTTAGTTGTACAGTTTGAGCCAGATGGTCTTTCTGCAGCCACCTGCCGAGGGGCCACAGGGAAACTGGGCTTGGAGTTTTGCCTGGAAGGAAGGGGTGCACTGCTCCAAGTTTCTTTGAAGTTCAATCAGTGAAGTGCTGTACAAAAGAATATTAATGCCCTCACCACCCATGCTCAGACAAAAGCCTCGTCCAAAGGATATCCCCACTGCGATCTGCGTTTTTTCGGGGCCATTTGTGTGGGCATGAAAAGGGATCAGACCGTTTTGTTGCCATGGTTATACGCGCTCTTTTGGCTTCGCTTGATTGCCAAAAGTGTGGCAACGAGGGGAAACGGGGGTTAGGATGTGGGGTTCGGTTGGAGGGGTGTGGGTTGGGGGATTCATCTCAGGTATTTGGAAAGTTTTTAGCGCTTTTAACTGTCATCGTATACAAAAGATTATAGGTGCAACTAAATTTTAACAAATCTAAGTAAGATATTTGTTTGTTATTATGAGAAAGCTTGATGTTTATGTTAGTTTAAGTAGATAACAGTGTATTTCTCAGAACTTGTCCTGAAGAAGCACCTGCTATCTGGACCGACATTGAATCTTTTATTATAAATGTCCCTTCTGGATACAAAAAAACATAAAATTGAGGTCATTAAGCAGAAGATATGCGAGCTGTTCCTCTTTGTGTTGACCAAGGCTACGGCTGTGTTCTTCAACAAAGCCACGATGCCAGGAGGGTTTTCTCAGAAAGAGCCTGACTAGAGCTGCAGTGAAGGAACCGTTAAAAAACCAAAACAAAACACAGTATATCATCTGAGTAAAAAGCCAGGAGATATTTATACATGTATAGATAAAAAATATATATTTGTTGTGTAGCAGAATCTCATACTGAACAAACGCATATCCAGAAAGTACTTTGAAGTGTTCTGTTAAGAAATGACACTGGCTCCATGTGATACACTAAACATATGACGCAACGCCTCCGAACACTTACTTTTGGTCATGACTCAAACCAGAATCATCCAGTCCTGTAAAGACTTGTGTTGCAGGGTGGTGGGCGGCTGACTCAGGGCTTCAGTCTGGCCAACACTGCCATTTATTTAACGATGTGTTTAGGGTGTCGGCATAATGTCCTGGAGGACCAGTTAGTATTTGTATGAAGGTGTTCATCTGTGTTATTCTAAGGCCCTGCACATGGATATCTCTGCAAAGCAGACATATGCATATCCATAAAGAGCTATCAATGCAAGGACTTTGGAGTGAGAATGTTGATTTAAAGTCAGCTGAGCCAGTATGGACCGACAACAAGGAATTCATGTATACAGGCTACCTCATCGTGCAGACTTGTATTAGATAAGTCTGAAGGCTCGGAGGGTTTTAAACAGCAGAAGAAACGAGGGAAAACAAACAACCATTTTAGCTTACATGATGTTCGAAAAACACTCCCAGGAAAAATGCATATTGCAAATATATTTGCCGTATTCCAATCCTGAGACGGCCCTACCATCTACAACCATTGCCTTATGAGGATCATGCAGTCTAGTTTCTGGTCAACAGATCTGTCGAGGAAAACTATTACAGTATTATAAAAAGTATTTTAGATACTAAAAAATGTTCATTTTAAAAGTCGAAGAGTTTTCTTAACAATATATTGAAATGTTTATGGCTGAAAAAATAAGTTTTTACCCTTTTATAAATACTTCAGTGCTACTTCGGTGTAAAGTCCTGAATAAGACACAAAGCTGACTTTAAATTACATAAAGAGATGCATATGAAATGAACCAACACCTGTCTTTTCTTGCAGGTGATGTATTTCAGCTCCTTGTTCCCGTACGGTGTGCTGATTTGCTTCCTGGCTCGGGCTCTGCTCCTCAAGGGCTCCATAGACGGGATTCAACACATGTTCACACCCAAGGTAAAGCACACTGTGAACTGTGTAGGGTCATCTGTGATCCATCCATCCATCCATTTTCTGAACCGCTTAATCCAAGTGGGTCGCAGGCGTGCTGGAGCCTATCCCAGCTGTCAAGGGGCGAGAGTTGGGGTACACCCTGGACAGGTCGCCAGGGCTGTCGCAGGGCCAACACGGAGAACCAGACAACCACTCACACACACACTCCTAGGGAGAATTTAGAGTGCCCAATCAACCTAACATGCATGTCTTTGGACAGTGGGAGGAAGCCGGAGTACCCGGTGAGAACCCACGCATACACGGGGAGAACATGCAAACTCCACACAGGAA
>JAVQJG010106691.1:0-17776 GCA_036024015.1 Craterocephalus amniculus | reverse complement strand
CTGGGTATTTAGAATACAGTTACTTTTGTAATACCATGAGAATACTTTCGCCCCCACATCTCCAAATAGATAAATAAATAAATAATTTGGGGCCATGGTGTTGTGTTGGCTATCCCATAATTTCCAGTAACTAACAGCGCCGCACACTTCCTCTACAGTAGCAACACAACAGCATCACGTGCGGTCAGGTATGGATTCAGACATGGAGCTGGAAGGGCTGGATTCACAACCACAACCAAATCCACTGAATCCAGTGATGGAAAAAATCATTTACGTCCTGGAAATTCAACCAAGTTTTTACACTAAAAAGGAGCAGGGTGAAACCTGACGGTGGAATCTGTGTCTGCCTGTCATCAAGCAACTAGCTGCGTCCACAGACTCAACCTATAATCTCATTCATTCATTCATTTTCTGAACCGCTTAATCCAAGTGGGTCGCGGGTGTGCTGGAGCCAATCCCAGCTATTTGCAGGCAAAAGGCGGGGTACACCCTGACAGGTCGCCAGTCTGTTGCACAGCCACATATAGATGGACAGACAACCACTCACACACACACTCACTCCTAGGGAGAATTTAGAGTGTCCAATTAACCTCACATGCATGTCCCTTTGGACAGTGGGAGGACACGCAGACACGGGGAAAACATGCAAACTCCACACAGAAAGGCCACTGTTTCAATCCCCCCTCAGCCTGAGGCCGTAGTGCTAACCACTACGCCACCGTGCAGCCCCCAACCTATAATCTGAACACTTTAAATTAAGTCATTTTTATTTTCTGTTTGTTGCCTATAACTTTGCTTTTTAGTGCAATTTTGACAGGCTAAAGGGGCTTCATAATACAATAATTCTGCAATGCAGAATCTTAGCAGACATAGCAGAGCCTTTATCGTCTAAGCTAACATTTAGCATTGTATTTAACTTATGCTGGGCTTACACTAAGCGATTTTCACAGTCTCAGAGTAAACCCGAAAGTCTGTAAAATCTGATGAGTTGTATTGGAGTCGCGGCTGCGCCCCGCGGTCCTGATCGTTGAGTTAATGTAGTATTCTGAACGGTTATACATCAGTCTCTTGAGTTTAATGTTATCGCAAGTCACAGCGATGCAACCTCTGCGATGAAGGCAGATCAGATGCAAACCCCCAGAGTCCTTCTGTTGCGACCATAGATCGTAAGAAAAAGAGATTGCGACACACCTTGACCAGAGCTTTTGATTATACAAAGTTTCGACGTGCATCAACGTCGCTAAAGTGGTCACGTGACTCATGAAAAACCCTGCGCTGTCATGTCTCACCACAGAACAGACAGCCATCAGCAGCATGTGCACGCTGCACATACATGTTTGTCTCTGAATGTTTTAGGGTTAGAGAGAGCATGATGGGAACAAACAGCATGATGCGTAAATGCTGAAAGAATCTAGTAATAGTCTTAGTAAATGTTGATGCTGTAAGAGTAGACTGAGACTAAAAACTGTCCTTAAATCTGAGCAGTCTTTTCCAAATCTTTTCAAGTCCTCAAATGTATGTGTGGTGTTACATGGTTGTCACTGGCGATTCATAAAGCCTGACAGGTTGATCTGACTAGTGACATTTGGCCACTGATACTCTTTCAGCAAAGATTCTGATCTGCTTTTAAGGTGGCATTAAGTAGTTTAACTATAAGCATTTGTCACTTTATTACAGAAACAGAAATATAATCTGTACACTTTAATAGATATAAAAATTTATTTTGGACAATTTGTTTTATATATTGTTATATATAATGTTCAGCATTATATACTCGGTTTTCCTGCAGGAAGAGCTGCCATTGCAAAATGTGTCATTTAATAGACATATGCTGTTTAAGGGGAAGTATTCTAAGTATTTAAAATACAGTACTAGAATTAAGCAATTTAACGGAATACGATACAGAATACATCTTAAAGTGGGTATTCAGTATTCTGTACCTAAATACATTTTGGAAGTATTCTCCCCAACACTGGAGATCAGATATCAAACAGCATATCAAACAGCACAAATCATGCTTAAAGCAAGAACATATCTACTGGGAAATATTCAGAGCAGATTTAATCAGAGAGAGGGAATATACAACTTAAGGCGATTGTTTTTGTTCAACAAAGCAAAAGTAAGATCTAAAAAAATACATTTTTGTGCAATTATATGTTAACCCTGTGGAATAATTTAAACAATGAATTAAAGCAACATCCAAAATAAAGCAGTTCAAGCTTAAGCATAAACACGAAACTATTTAGAAATACAGAGGAGAGGTTGTTTAAACAATTAATACTTTAAATAAAATAAAATTTATAAAAATTAAATAAAATTTATTCATTTTTTCAAATGCACATGCAAGAGTGATACAATCCAACACTATCTTGGTGTGGTAATTTTGCTTTTAAAGTTTCATTTTCACATAATTTTGGTCTGCCTAACATACATGACTAATACATGACAAAATAACTAATTTTGTGGTAAAAATGTCTCTGTGTGATTAAATCATCCTGAATGAGTTTTATATCGAAAATAAGAAATTTATGAAGACCTAACAACAATACTTGTGAGTCAATGTAGAAAGTCAAACCATATAAGAATATGAACCGATATTACACTACAATTAAGTTATAACGAGTAAGTAACAGTTATGCAACAGAGCGGTTTAAAAGAAAAAGAGGCATTTCTTTCAGGTTCTACAAAGCTTTCCAAACCCCTTGCTTGGTAAATCTTCAAGTCCAACACTGACATTCTTCACCAAAATTTAGAATGCATCATAAATCTAAATATTCAATCATCCCACAAATTTCAGTATATTATAGACAGAGAACATTTATTTCAAAGCAAGCCTGAATAATCATGGTCTTACCATGCAAGCTGCATATCAATAGCTGCTGTCATACTGAATCTTGTAGTTTCTCCTACTGACAGTCAGTAGGCAAGACCCATGCATGTTTTTTTGTTGTTGTTGTTTTTCACTTTTATCAATTGCTGCAATGTGTTATGAGGTCTGCAGTTTGTGACCTCTCCCTCTTCTTACTTCCTCTTCAATGTAATCAGGTTGTCCCAGGTCCACCAAAAACTGACACCATTTAAATTGGGGTGGAACTGGGCAAACTAAGGAGCTTGCAAAAAAATGTACTTATGTTTATCTCAAGATACTGCACCAACAGCAGCAGAATCATTTTATTAAGAGGAATGTTTATCTTTGCTATTATCAGAATTTTATTATTTTAATTTTGACCACTATTCCTAACAATTAATTAATTATCTTCTACTCTGTATCTCTGGTGTCAAATCAGAGTTGCATGAACCCAAACTGAAATAACTTTTAAAGAGAGATCTCAAAGTTTTGCCCAGTGTTCATCAGCATTTCTCTCTCACCAGACAAAATTTTTGTAGAAGCATCTCTCAGTGTGTTATATCCAGGGATGGGAATAACGGCGTTAGAAGTAGCGCCGTTAGTTAATGTCACTACTTTTTCAGTAACGAGGTAATCTAACTAATTACTCTGCTCATCGTTACAACCCAGTTACTGTTACTGACGTTTACTGACAGCGCGTTACTTTAATACGATTAGATTCTTTATTGTTTTGCGCAAACCGAACTTTCACGTTTGTCGGGACTATACTGCGCCATGCAGGCTAACATCACCCAAAGAGGCAGGGCATCTTGAACATCCTGGAGAAAAATCATTTCTGTTCCAACTGACAGAGAAACTTCATCACCAAACCAGGCGAAGGTCATTGCTCAGAATCTTTATCTGCCCCGACAGGATGGATGTCCGTAACATACAGAACAACATGCAATAAAGAATTAGAGAAATTTAATTCATGCAGTGATTCTATTTAGTTTGCAAATACTTTTGTTCAACTCATAGGTCCATGGACGGGCTTTCAACTATCTTCTTCACACCACAGCTAAAGCTAAACAATTATTTTATACTTTTATACTGCAGATGCATCAAATCCAATTACTACAACAATCTGATTACTCATAGTTTCTGGATTTTGATGGTGATACAAACTTCATTGTTTGAAAGCCCAGATTCTTAACATTCAATTGATGCACCTCATGATCAAATGCACGCATCACAGCAGACACAAACAACCACAGGCAAAATATTTATAAAGTCCTGGTAAGTCAGCAATGAGGCATCTTACTCATTAACTGGTTACATTTTACAACCAAAATGTTTTTGCAACTGTTATAATTCAAAAGGAAAAATAAAACTGAGTCCCTCTTATTCATTGCATACACTGAGCCAGTTTCTTACAAGCTAAGTAGAGAGCAGCAAACTTAGAAACTGTATTAACTAAATGACGTAATGTTGAAGTTTCAGAGTAATCATTTGCAGCTTCATAGCAATCAGAACAGCAGCTCTGCTTCCTTGTTCGGAGGAGTAGGAGGATTACAGAGTGCTAGTAAAACTACAACACCCCAACCCATCCACTCTGACTGTTTTTGAGAAAAGAAATGTTGCTTCTCCTAAGAGAGCAAAGTTAAGTTTGGTAATAAAGCACATTCAACAGCTGACCAAAGTACTGCAGCATGACACACACTGGAAGTGAAAATTAAAAGCAACAGAAAATATCACACAATAAAAAGTCAAGCATTTCCACTGAACGGTTGAAGACCAGGGCTGCGCGGGGGTGTGGTGGTTACAGAAAGGTTCCTGGTTTGATCCTCAGCTGGAACATGAGGAGTTTCTCTGTTCTCCCTGTGCATGTTTGGGTTGTCTTTGGGTTCTCCAGCTTCCCCCTACAATCAAAACCCAAGCTTATTTGGTTAATTGGTGTTTCTGAATTCTCACTTGGCATGACTGGATTATTGCTTTATATCTTTTTCCTTTTTTTATATATGGAGGCAATTTATTCTACATGATATCTGCTTCTGTAATGTTCTTGCTATGTAAAGATGTTCAACTGCAATGTGCTTCATCACCTGCATGATGCACACAACTTCTGACCACAGGTGTATGCTCCACATGTCTGGAACAAACTCCCAGAAAGTCTCAGATCAACAGAAACACATTTATTTTAAAGACCCACTTCTTTTCTGCTGTTTTTACATTGTTTCTATTCAAAACTCCTTTTTCTTCTTTTCTCTAGAGTATTTCACTTTTTTTGAATCTCTGCAACATTTGCATGATGACTCTTATACAGTATTTTGGAATTCAGCCTGCATGAACATTTTTTTTAAACGATTCCTTGTTCAAGTGTAATCCATTTGAATACAGTCACTTAAAATCTCACCAGAAAAAAAAGATTAATGTTTAGCAGAATATCATAATGCCTGATAAAACTAAGGCAAATTTTCTTTCCCTTTATAAAGAAAAAGTGCTTGAATGTGTTTAACAGCTGACAGTGATGCAGATATTTTTACTTTTGGCAAACTGGTTCACATTTTATTGACCATCTTGTATTTATTAAAAGACTCTGCTCTATTGGAAAGTGCTGACAGATATGCAAACAAGTGGAATATGTGTTAATGACTTCTAGCCTGGTGTGTGAATAGCAAGGTGTTGATTAGTGCTGCTGCAAGCTGCTGTAGCAACGACAAGCCTGGCCCACCACAGTGAGTTATAGCATACACTCTTGGCCAACAATAACTAACTTCTGCTTCAATCAACAGCCCTCATGTCACTTCTGCTCTTGTCCTGACAGAGGCGGTGCTGACTTGCTGCAAAGCTCAAGTTTGCCCTGTGGGCATGTGGGGAAGAAGAGGGGGAGGACAAAATGAAACCATTTTGGACAGCGGTGAAGTGACCCACATGTTTTCTCTGGTCATCTTTCTATCTCTTGTCCTTTCTCATTTTGCTCTTTTTCCCTACACGCCATCTCTCTTTCTCTGTCATTCCCTTCATGCTAATACCAGTATTTGTTCCCAGTGACAGCAGACAGATGTTTGGTGCCAGAATAAAAAAACACAGGAAAGTATAAAGAGTTCACATGTGCAGATTTAAATCCTAACATGTTCTGCACTAGCAAAACTGCACCATGATGCCTGTGAATATCTTTCTACAACATGCAAAGCACTTTGAGCTAATTCTTCACAGATGTACAGTACAGCTGGACACGCATCCATTTAAAATTCCTTCATAAAAGGAGAGAAGTGGTGTTGTTGTTCACAGATGACAAACAGATATAATCACCTCTCCAGAGACTCATCCTACTGCTGCCACATTCATTACAGCTGAACTAATACATACATCGAACAATCAGAGGCCACTGACCACTACGCCGCTCCGACAAACACTCACATCTCTACACATAAACTCTACATTTGCAACGAGCACATTTCCGTGCACGTTCAGTGTCACACACATAATTGCATGCACTGTCAACGCTTATTGTCATCACATCAACACGTATCTCATTTCAAAGGAATTGTCTCTTTGACCCCCCCTCGGCCCTCACAGCCCCCTACCCCATGGCACATAGACCAGGATAATCACATAATCTCCAAACTAAGGCATGATATACATATCGAGATGACTGGCTGTCCTGTCATTCCATCAGAAAAGATTTGCATGTGTGTGATGTGTTTAATACTTTCTCAAGCCTGATCCACCACTTTATAATAACACAGCATGAGAATGAAGCCGAGGCAGACCTGAAGCTGATTTATAGTCTCATCCTGGCTGGAGGCTCCGTCTGGGGGTGTTTGAAGTGATGTGAGGGTGTCTTTGGGAGTGAATGGATGGGCATTGAAATAGATATAGGTGTTTATGCATGTGTCTGAGTGGGTGTGTGGAAGGGGTGTGGGCTGAAGGCATCTATGTATGTGTGTGTATGCGTGTGCATGTGTGTGTGTGTCTGGAGGTTCGCCCATCTAATGCATGTCGTCTAGACAACATTTGTGCCCTGCGTCCGAAAGGGGTGATTGTCTTATGCAAATAAGGCCACGCTAGCTGTGACATGTCGTCCAGCATGTGGGTCATGTGATGAGAGACCGAGGCGTTGCGGTGACAGTTGATAGCCTGCTTTTTTTATTTATTAGTGTGGCCATTGTTCACCGCCACCTCTTCAGGCGGTAAAGACATGAAATGGTATTCAGGCCAGGAGAAAGAATACAATGCGTGATTTGTCACAACCTTTATGTTCGTATGTGAACCCCGCATAAAAAAACAAAGTTCTAATTGCAAAGCTGGAATAAAGAGACTAAAATAAATCATGTGCAAAGTTTGGCTTCTTAAAGAAGGAGTGTTGGTACTGAACTGATTTATTCTCATCCCTCTCTGGTATTCAAATTAATTTCATAAAGAGTGTTTGTGAAGCATAAAACTTTTGACACATGCACTCTCTTCTCTTTCATTGTTAATTTGATATTATCATAGTATAATATTGTTGCAAATATTGATCATGGTGCAGTCCAAAAGTTATAAAACGATCTTAGAATTGTGTCAAATTTTTCTGTTCAGTTGTAATAAACCATAATCTTTTATGATGTTATATTTCCCTTCAGTTTATTTGGAATTGGGACAGTGCCAGGAAATTTTCAGTGCAGTGGCCAGGATGGATCTGTAATCACTGTGGGGTGGCATAGACGTTTCCTACAGGAAATAGAAAATACAGGGTTGTTTACGGCACCTAAACCACACACAACTATAGAAGTTGGAATACAGGTGGTGTTGAAATGATTGAATAATATCTTAGTTTTGTTTCCGTATTTGTGCAGATAAAATAAGAATTTTACAGACAACCGTACAGAGTATTACTACTATGCTGAGAGATGTTGAGCATAGATTATGGTGACCAGCAGCTTTATGAGCTCATTCTTTGTGTGTTATAATCAGGAATACATAGACACAGATACTTTTTGAAATCATAGTCTGATCATGCCATGTAATCACAAAATTATAACACACCCAATCTCCCCTCTGATAATGTAACTTATCTGTAATGATCTCTACAGGCTATTCTAGTTTCCTCGGACCCTAGACAAAATTTCACGGGAGGATCATCCGACCAACAGGCATTGCCCCTTTATTATGATGTTGTATATTCATAAAAATAACCTGTAAATAATATCACATTCTGAGGCTTTGTTGGTAATTAATTAAATACTTAAAATGCAACTTCAGTTTATTATTTGACAGTTTTTGCTGTTATTCCAGTTTATTTATTTTGCTCCCATTTTCATGTCGTTAAACAGAGGCAATATTATTGAACATGTTTCCAACACATACTATAAGCTGAGGCTTTTATTATGTATGACTCTTTAGTGTTACATTTACAGCAAAATACAGGATATAAATGAACAAATGCAGTTTTCAAAAGTAAAAAGCCTACTGGACATATGGAAATGACAAAAAAATACCACCTGTACACAACACACAACAACTTCCGTCCATGTACCTTAGTAGCATATTATCTAAATTCCTTGCCTATAAAGTTTTTCACTTAACATTATGACCTTGATAACTTGGCTTAATTATTAGACATTTGATATTGTCCAAGTTTTCTCCTTTTTTTAAGCCTTGTGACACCCACAGATGCAGGACAAACTGACATGCTCTGAATAAAATTAGCTTCTTTATTATCTGTACTACGTACCAATGTCTTGATCACTTTTTTGCTTTTCCTGTTTTTTCATCTTTGTTTTATCACAGCCAGACAGAGAACTTCTCTTCACTCTGGTAAACCCACCTACCCACTAACTTGCTTATTTACGTAAGAAGCACCGCTACTGTCTACAAACTTAGAGATGTGTGTATGCAACATATCTGATCAATGATCTGATTACCCGCTTTACATGCTATGGTCTTATAAAAAGCATAACTGCTTCTGAGTGCTGTCATCATCATCATCAGTGCTGTCATAAGTTTGTGTCTATTCAAAACCTGGTAAAGTGAAACCCAGATTATTTGTTTGATTTAAAATCAATAAATGCTTTTTTGTGAAGATTGGTTCAATCATAGAAACAAATTGACCAGCTTTTAGTCAAAAATGTTTATTTTCCACTTCTTTTCATACACTTTTCTTTGGTAAATAATTGAATGTCCTCAAATTTTCTTCCATCTGAAAGAGTGAATAAATGTTAAAAAAGGTAAAAAGGTAACAGCCCAGCAGTGACTTGCTGGTTAAACTTACTTGGAACTTCTTGTTTTTTTGTTTGTTTTTTCTTATTTTCATTATCTTTCTTTTCCAGTTGGTCAATTACAAGAATTGCACGAATTTAGTTTAAAGTTTAGTTTAGTTTAAATAGTTTTTGAATTTCACTAAATTAAACTTTCGTTTTTTATAATGACTATTATTATAACTATATTATAATTATTACTTATAAAACAGCATCAGACAACAATGAAACATTCCATGTAAATTCACTTCATGCTTACTTGATTTCTGAATTTACATAGAATACCTGTATTGTTGTATTACTCCTTACTTTTGCTACTGCAGCCACAATAGGCATGTTTGAATTAAAATAGGAATTGAAGTTAAAGTGTTACTCATAAATGATACTCGCTTAAACAAGGACAGTACTGTATGTGCAACTATCTGCAATTTCTATCACACCGAAAGAAGATACGACACCAATATAAACACATGTGGACGATATATAGGCAGCACTTGGTTCAGAAAATGATGAGGTGGTATTTTCAGCGCTGCTAGATATAGCTCCTTTGGATCTACTACTCCTCTTCCATTTTTTCACAAAAAATGGCAGCCTTTACTTGTAGCAAACAGTCCAAAGGCCCTCTTTAATAATGGAAAGCCAAAAAGGGCAGGAGTGGAAAAAGAAAACACTGTTACATTTGTGATATGTTGGGGGGCTGTATGATGACGGGGCATGGATGGTGTGAATGGATTTCAAAACAGATGACCTGCATGTTGATCCCATGATCTATGCCTTCCAGTCCTTCCTATAAATGCAAGCTTTTTACTTCTGTTTTTTCTCTCTTTCTCATATAGAAATGACCCCCCCTCCCAGACACAGATGCAAACACACACGCACACACACACAGGACATAACCCAGGGTATTATCTTAGGATATGTCCAGAGGTCCATGCTGACCTCTAACCCTGGTTTCTGGGATAGAAGGGGGCCCCACTCTCTGCCTGAGCATAAAGACCGGCAGGGCCAACAGCAGTATTGTTGGAAGGGTCTGCTGACTGACAGGTCATTTTTCACCCATTGTTTTTTTTTTGAACAGCAATTTTATCTTGCAAAGTAATGCCTTGGCAACCATGAAAAGTGTAGCTTCAGTGTGCTTGTTATTGTTAAGTGATGATCTGATGCCATTCAGCACATAAAGGCAGTCAAGGTTTTCTCCAGCTGCAAAAAGGTTCAGTCTGTTTAACATCAGAGAAGTTCTTCTAATTCATTACACTCTACTGTTATGATGTTGATGATTAATGGTTTTAAAAGGCAGCAGCCTAAAAATAATAACTGCAGCTATGAGATAGTTCCAGACCTCTGTTCTATTGTACAGTCACAATAGACAATAAAATATGTAGCAGCAACAGAGCATATTTTTAAATGTGTTTTTTTCCTTGAGGTACTTGTGTGTTTACAACTGCAGACACACATGCAAACATGCGCTGGTCTCAGTGGCCTCGGCGCTCTGCTTTCTGTTGGTATCTGGCACCGAATCAAAGCAGGGGAATGAGATGCGCTCCAAGTTTTCAATTGAATTTCATGCTGGATTAGTGGCCCTCCTCTAAAATGCATGTGAGCCTCCCCTAATGACGCGCTCATCTTCGTGCTCCAGAGACATGCTGTGGATGTGTGTGTAAGCGTCGGTGTGTTTTTGCATCAATTAGTACAAGTGGCACAACAGTTATGGTAGCCTTATCACTGGAAGTAATTACCCTGTTCCGTCGGTGGATTTTATTACACTATGAGCATATTATGACAGGGAAGGAATTTTATAATAAATTTTTATAAATCAACAAATTTCTGACAACCGCTGTTCTATGTGATGTGCTAAAAGTTTTGTTAATTTAAATGCATTTAAATAGAATTTGTCACTCTTTGGATTGCTCTCTCTTTCATTCCCTCTTTCATCCCTGGCCAGGTTTGATGGGGTCCAGGCAGCCTTGGGTCTATCTGTCCTTTGCCATGTGTCCTCTTTATTGACCCATGCTGGAGGAGCCGGGACCGGACCCCAGGGGCTGAGGTGCTGTAGAGGAGGGAAGGAATGAGTAACCTATGTGAGGAAAGGGGGTTGCCTCTGCTGGAGGCAGTGGGTGAGCAGAGGGCAACAACGTGGGGGTTGAATGCAAGCCATGTAGGCCTCTCCTTCCCCCTTCCACCACTCCACCCCTCCCTCGTGATCCTGGCCTGAATGACATGGATGAATAACAGAGATGTGCTGCAGTACAGGCTGCCCTGCTGCTGACCCTGGCCGCTCTGGCCAGACCAGTGACAGTGTGCGTGTGTCAGAGTGTGCATGTGTGTGAGTGTGAAAGTATACGCTCGTGTGTATAACTGCACAGGGGAAAGCTTGTTTGTTTGCATGTGCATGCATGTGTAAAGAAAGTTTTATATTTTCCTTTATGCGTGCTCACTGCGAGCATATACACCAATAGCCTTGTGTGTAAGTCTGTGTGCATGCGCCTATCTCTATATGTGTGTGTGGAGGTGAGTGTAGCCTGCAGGGAAAAATAAACAATGTGCTCTCCTTGTCAAACATGAGGCCTCAGGGCTGTGGAATATCTCGGATCCAACTCAAGGACAGAAATCAGGCGATGTGAGAAGGAGTGTCACTATATATGAAGTAAGGCGGACAGATGTTGGTGCTGTGTGCACATACCTGTATGCATAAAAAAGACATTTTTTGTATTGGGAATATCGTCCTAATGTGAGTAATGATGGATGATTTCTGGGGTCAATATATACAGTAGCATTTCATAAGTGTTAGTGCTCTGGGGGGTCTGCCCTCTTCAGATACCACACAATTGTAACTTTACAGCAACAGATGCGGCTCTCATGGGATCACGTGACCTGCATTGATTTACTTTTCCACATCTTCCTGCAGCGTTTATTCAAAACAACAGCAGTTAAGTGTCTGATGAGTTGCAGAACATTGTAGTATACATCTGTGTCTAAATGTGGCCACTTTATGGTTTTCAGACTCTATAATGTCACATAAGCTATGGCTAATGCTAATGTTTTAACTATCAGCTGGTCTAAGTGGTCTGCAAACACAATTCCAGAACAACGAAAAAAACTGTTGAGTTTTCCAACAGTGCCATGTGGCCTGTGGTAAGTTATAGGTTTAGCTCCCCCTATTGGCTTAAAGTTACACAGTATCCCTTTAACAGGTCCAAATGTAAATAAAAGGGAAAATGTTTTCCACATATGTACAAACTCACAAATGAAAAAAAGGAGGCAGCCTCACTCATTATATGACTGTAACATAATTGTATTATGATTTAAACTTTTTACCTGAAATTCTTTTGCTCAGTTCATACACATTTCTTTTTGTTTTGAAATCCGACATTTCTCCTTATCTTATCTCCTTATTTTTCTTCACTTTTTTGAAAAAAAAGAATACATTTACAATGTTCTAAATTACAATAGGGCTTCAGATATAGATGCAACATTGTAATTTAGTTGTTTTTTTTTTATGTTACCCGGGGTGACATAGGCTTCCCTCCAAGAAATACACTACCCTCCAAATGTCACCCCAAGAATCAAATTCTGACAAATATTTAGTGCAAACTAACCTTTCCCTTGATAAAACTTCATGTCCAAGTGCAAGTGAATGCAGCATGCAATGTACCTCCACTATAAAATGATCTACATCTTTACAATAAAGCCACATTTATAAAGCATTGGTGATATTTGTCTGTTCAAAGTGTTCACATTCTTGAAAAAGATGCAAAAGTCTAACCCCAATATCAATAAAGCATGGTTTTGTGCAGCAGTGATTGGAGCCTCCTAAAGAAACAACATTGATTTATAGGGAGACCTTGCTGATTAACATTTGCCTCAGCTATAAGAACATGATCCACTCTGTTCAGTTTTCACACATTGTGAAAAAATACTTCTTATTTACACGCCCATATTACTTTTTGTGTGGCGAAATGATGTCACAAGGTTGCTGTGGTCTCAGCCTCACAGCAGCACTTTGGCTCAGTGTATTCCACTCAGTCTTTTCAATATGAAACCAAGCACATTTACAGAGAGAACAATAATTAATAAATCACTGAAAATACACTTTAAAACAAGGACGATCAGATGGATGAAGATGACAGGGTGGACCCATATATCTGCTGCTTGTACAGCAGCTAGTTTCCAATATTGGATGGGTACTTAGCTCTGCGTCTTGTTAGTAGGTGTTCATAGTATGCATCAGGAGTAATTGTTTTCCAATGTAGAGTGTTACACGTTGTATGAAAAAATATACCACACAAAATCCCTTGTGTAAAATCACACAAACAAATTATTTACACGTGATCGAGTCAGAGACTGTATCCCGTCCAATAAGTTTGCCTCAGACTGTCAGACTGACAGTCTTCCTCTTGTTCTTCCATCTGTTTACCTGTATAAGTATGATTGGTAGTTATCAAGGTACAGAAATCTGCAGGACACCGTTCTTGTGCATCTAATGTGCTGTCATCTGTTGTTAAAGAAAATTAGACACTTCCAGATGGCAGGACTAGATGGAGTGTGGAACATTGCATCCCAGCAGAAAGACATCCAGCATCTTCTGTCTCTAATGTTTCTCCCTATGTTTTTCACTCACCAGCCTGAGGTGTTTAGGCACTCTGAGAGGAAACTGGTTTCAGTCTTTGTTTATAACTAGCCTGTTAGCGCTTTAAGCATATTTGGTTGGTGAAATTACTGAAAGGCATCACAAAGTGTTAAAAGCATAACCACAGGTCCATAGGAAGTTGTGGTGGTGCACAGGTTTTCTCCCATTCACTTCTCATTTTATCACTCAGAAAACAGGGAAGACTCACATTATTGTTTCCTTTTGATTGGAAAGTGCACCAAAAGCCATGGAGTGCAACATTTTTTATCCACAGTTCAAAGGAACAGAATATCCAAGTAACAACCAGCACATTTTTCTTTCCCTCCAAGTCTTCCTGTCTTTAGGACAATCAAGATATGCTATTGTCCCAGAACACTGGCAGCCTCTTTAGGTAAAAATGTATGAAGCACATGAAATTTTTTTCTAGTAATTATGAATGAACCTGTCTGTGAGTTCTGGTGATTAAAGCCCAAAAAAGATGGACGTTTCCGAAAACTTGGGTGACACACGCGGCATAAACGATGCAATGCAAATTTGGAGCAATCAATCTTTGCATAGAAGTGGTTAAGCTTCAGAGGGAGGTGGAACAAAAAGCCAGCCATATTGGCAGAGCTGTGTGCCAAGTGGTTGTCGTGGCCCCTGCCCAGCCCTCCTATTACGAGGTTGGCAATAAGTTGGCCTGCCTGCTGGGGAAAACAGGGAGCTGACACCAGGAACATATGCAGCAACACCTGATTGCTGTGCTACTACCCCAGACCGGGCTGCCACGCAGCACAAACACATATACAGTACAGTAGATTCAACAGACACTTTCACTTCAGATTCCGCACTTGCAGTAATTATGTGACCATAAAATCCGAATGATATGAACTATAAAAAAAATACTCCATTACTCATGAATAGGCAGCCGTATATCAGATTTTATAACATCAAGACTTATGTCATACAAGTATAGAATCCGTTGAGAGAATGCATTCATACACACACACACACACACACACACACACACACACACACACTGACTTACAGCGCAATCCCACTGGGGATTAATTTCCTTATTCAGAGAGAGTGTGTATGCCAAGCTTGGCTGGTGTGCCAGTCGCCCGCGGTGCACCACACGCTGCCATGCTGTGCCAGCAAACAGCACCGATGCCCTCCATTTGCAGTGTCACATATATCAAATGCATGCTGCTATCACTTCGCCCTCAGTACTGTGAACTCTGCCTGCCTTCCTGCCTCGCTGTACATTTGTGTATGTGCTTGCACTTAGCTTCTGGTTTCATCCTCCTGCATGTACCCTGATGAGTTTGAATGACGACAGTCCTGCATAATGCCATGATTGACTGTGTGAAAATCAGAGTGAATGGAAGTGTTTTTGGGATTATCTGTGACCAGACAGTCATCCAACTCTGCCTCAACACAAACTGACATTTCTTGGGATTTTATTTCCTGCCGTTTTATAGAACTTTATACCAATTTGCACATCCATGACCTGACCGAACAAGCTCAAACATATGCAAGCAAACTCAGAGGCAGACGCAAAAAGAAACAGCACTCACATTTTCTACCTCTCTGGTCAATAAAACACTGTCAGCGCATTATTATAGAGCCCTATGTGGTAGATGGAAGAAAGCTTGAGAGTGTAGGAGGTAGGTGGGGGGGTTTGTTAGAGACTAGGCTGGCATTGTCTACTGCCTCTCAAAAGGTTTTGCTATTGTTCATAGTCACGTTCTGAACTGGATGCGACCCTACAGGTGTCCCTGCTCTCTAAATGTGTTCTCCAGACCCTTCACAAGCCCCCTTCAAGCCGCCAGCCCGTGACCCCTGACCCAACAGACCCCAGGAAGTATGGGTAATGGCAGGCCTGTCAATAAAGTCCAGGGTCACTAATAGACTAGCTTTGTTCTGTGATGTCAGCTACCAAAGGGAAAGACTGGGAGGAAAAAAAATCTCCCTCATACTCACCATCTTTATAACGTATGAGTCTATTCAAATAACAAATGGGTGCTTTTGATTGTAAGCCCACAACCCACCACCTTTCTCTAACCCTCTCCTGCCTGCCTCTCCTCATCTTCCTCCATCTCCTTGCCTGGCTCTCATCGTCTTTAACTCCAAAGAGGTGCTTGTGCACTGGGCTAAAAGGTCTTAATGTGTGTGCATTCATGGAGCCAGACCATAGAAGGCTGTTTTTAACCCTGTTTACGGCCTTGCATCCATTTGGCCAGGAGTCCTTCACTCCTTGTTCCTCCCCCTCTCCATATTTCTCTCCATTTTTCAACCTCCTTCACTCTCTCTTGCTCTCTTTCTCTCTTCCACCCACATCCCAATCCTTTTGTGATAGGATATGAATGCACTTTGCTAGCTGATAATTACACTCTCCCTCTCTGCCCTCCTCTCCCTTTCTGACAGTGGGATCCACAGGCAGTCCTTATTCAGCCAGTAATTTGCCTGTCCTCCTCATTCATTGAGAAGGTACAAATTATCCTTCACACGGGCACTGGCTATTCTCCCCCTCCGCCAGTGTGATGAGGACCGCACTAAAGAGAAAATAGCCAAGAACATGCACTTTGCATCTGCTCTAAGTGTAATCTAAAAGAAACGATTTGTGTCTCATTCAAAAAGTTTCAGCTATGGCAGCAAGTGGAAAAAGTAATAGTGAGTACTCCTAATTATACACTATTTTACAATGAAAAAATGGCATTATACAAATAAGTCATTCTATGCAACAAATTAAAAAAATTGTTTTGAATGTTTGGTTGTATCAAAACACAAAATGTTCGGCTTAAACATTTTAATTATAGTCAATACTGCAGCCCACTATCTTGACATAATTAATTGAGAGGACGTTTGTAGCATTAGTGTCCAACATGGGCACATTTGGACATTTGCTCCTCGTTGCTTTCCTCCTCGACGACCATAGCTGAGGTGGAACTGCCAGCCCAACTGTGTTTAGACCTCTTCCAAAATAGTTAAAGTGACGAACAGATAGTTAGCAAATGAAAGACTCCACTAAAAATTACTTACAGGTCTCTGGCTTCATGTGTCCTTCTGAGTCTGCAGACATTTATATCCACTTTACGGGTGTATAGTCTTGACAAGATTTATGGATGGATATGAACAGCATAGACCATAACACCCTTCCAGGCTGGGGTGTTTTGAATCCTTAGACGGGGTGGGTTTATTTCTGCATATCTGTGTGCATTTAATTACAAGTGCTTTGCACAGTTAAAAAGTGTGACAGCACCAAGGGCCATTTTTGTAATTTATTTATGGGCTGCGTTGGCAGGATAGAGGAACCTCATTGGCTGAGAGCAGGGTTCAAGCAGCCGGTGGCGATTACAGGGCAAACGTGACCACTGGATACACATCGACTGGCCTGGGAAGTCAACAGGAAATGGTTTTTTAAAGACCATAATCATGTTTTGTCAAGTAATTACAGAACAGAGAATAAAGGACGAAAACACATGGTGATAATGGGACAAAGCATTGATCATAACCATACTGAACAACTCCTGATGGTCATGGGGGGACAATGGTGAACAGAGACACCCATTGTTCCTTGACTCAATGAACTATGTAGCTCGTTAGGAGGAGTTTTCCAAGATTAAAGAGATGGATATGAGCAGAGGAGTCAAGGCCCGAGGTTAGAACTGGGGGCGAAAATCGACACTCTGCCACAGCAGAGATGATCTAGCTCCACAGCCCCTGACCCCACAGCAGGCTACCGCCTTTGATTCCTCTCCTCCTTTTCTCATCCCCACATCAAGAACACACATCGTTTCATCTCTTTGCATATTATTAGACTCAGATCTTTCCATCTCTAAAAATGAGTGTCGTTTCTCCTCCTTCTGCTCCTCCTTCTTGTTATGCTACAACTATTGTTGTCTTCCTCCCGGTGAGGGGTCTATAATTGGTGGATTTTAATGAAAGGTGTAGGTGTTGCATGTATATGCCAATAGTGCTATGGCATTGATATTCTCCCTCAGGCAAAGGAAGAGAGAGAGGGAAAAAGACAGAGTGAAAGAGAGAGGTGACCCTGCTGGCTGAGTGGCAGTGGCCGTCATGCATAGCATCTCTAAAATG
>JAVQJG010106689.1:0-17668 GCA_036024015.1 Craterocephalus amniculus | reverse complement strand
ACGATTTCATAACATGTGGTATTATGAGATTATTGTAGTGTACATGTAGTCTTCTTTCTTCTGGTATCCATGGAATGGCAGAAGATGGGTATCAGATTTTGCGCAACAAGGTTTTTTTTAACAAAGTGATGCAAAATGTCTTAGAAACCGAATTTATCACTCATAATACATTTGGCATTATCGGGTTAACAATTATGATATTCAAAAGCAGAGTGAGATGAACTGTTACTGAATTACCTTCTTCTTTGTTGATTGTTGCCTGCAATACAAACAAAGTCATTTAATCAGTCACCTGATCCTCGGTTCACTTTCAGGACTAACTTGTAAAACAAACTTTTTTTTATACGAGGAAATAATTGAAACATGTAAATTATTGAACAAGACATTATGCAAACCATGTAATGTTCCAAAATTATGCCACCACACTAGATTATTCTTTAGCAGAAAAGTTCAATAAGTAGCAAGTTATCTACTGCATATGTAATATTTGATTCATGACAGACTCTTCCTCATTTTACCTAGGTTTCTCAATGTCTTCGATGAACTCTGGCAGTCGGGTGTTTAATGTTTCAGGCAAGAGGAAAGCAACTAAACCAGCGCTAACTGCCACCATGCAGTAAATAGCCGCAGGCAGGAGATGCCACACGTCTTCCAGAAGCATGACAAGCGGGGAAATGGAGACTCCCAACCGTGCCACGAAGGAAGTGTAGCCTAGACCATTTTGTCTGAAAAGATGAAGAATGAAAAAAAACCTTTAGTCCTCACAACACAGATAGAAAGTCATTGTTTGTGGTCAGACAGGGGACAGAAGTTTTATATTGACTAACCGTACGACTGTGGGATAGAGTTCAGTTGTGTAGAGGAACATTATTGTGAATGAGGCCTCTGACATGGATTTTCCAAGAACTGCCACGATTGTGCGAATGAGCCACTTATCTGCAAGGGAAGTGTTCATGTAGTTTATAAGGATGAGATGTGATGTCAAAATCTACAAATACAATAAAATTAAGCAATTCAATGCAGAAATGATTAACTCAATCTTTACAGAAATTGAAAATTACCTTGAGGAATAAAAATGTTGATGAAGAGACAGAGACCAGTTGTAAGCAAGGCTCCCATTTCACAATTCCTTCTACCAAGTTTCTCCAAGGAGAAGTAGACGCCTATTTTCATTGGCATTTCGATGGATGCAAATATAAACTGTGTGAGGTATGGGCTCAGACCGAACCCTGTGATATTCAAACTTATCCCGTAATACGTGAATGCAACTCCGTACCTACAAAATGAAAAGTGGATGAAAAACAAAGACATAAAAACTATAAGTAATCACTTGGGAGTTAATGTGTTAACTTTTTTCATGTCTGTACAATGAACACACAGCTGAAGCCAACTGATGACTAGATTAGTTTATCAGAAATTCTACCGGCAGCTGATTAAAACATCGAAACACAATTTGTTCAAAGTACATTTATGTTATCCAATTAAAAATATATACTGCAGTTTCTAGAAACAGATGTCCCTTTTACTCTTTGTCCTGACAAGTAGTTGGCAACATGTTCTGCTAGCATGCTCTAAAGTCACACACCACCACCATACTGACTCATTTTCACACGCTTTGATCATTGTCTGTCATCTGACTAATATTCTGTGTATGCAGCTGATCAGACTCTTAACTAAATTGTCTTACTTAGCAAACACTGGTTATTAAACATTTAAACATAGAAAAGCTCACACTGTTAGTGCATGCTCAAAGCAAATCACAGACTAGAAGAAAATCTGAAAGGGTGCAGTAAAATCAAGCTGCAACCTCGCGCTTGGAAACGTGATACCAATGCGGAAGTGCAAAATATTGCAGTACCCTCTTCATCCGCTAGGGGCTGGCTCCAAAACAGAGCAATTTCCAATTGGCTCCCATGTTAAAAACGCCAACTTTACAGCAGAATTAAACATGTTTACAGCCTGGTACAAAAAACCATTTTAGGTTTAAAATGTCAGGTTTACCCTCATGACAACTGTGGGGGTTGGGTTAGGGGTTGTTATTCAACCCTAAAGTTCCTCATTAATTGTGGGCGTGTCCTTTTGATTGACAGGTGCCAGATATCCGGGAAACGAGGCCTAGCGTAGCACAACCGCGGTTTTTAGCCACTAACAACGCTTCATATCTTTAACCCGCCTTCCACGAGACTCGTGACGATGCCAACATGGCGGAGGAAGGAACCGCCCAATGAGCTTCTTTTCAGCTCATCAGAATCCTATGGGTCACGTGGTTTCAGGGTTTGTCCATGATCTTCACAGTCTATGAGTAAAATGCACTGGAGGTTCCCACAGGTATGAACAGTTTTTTGGAAATCAGTCATTAACGTTGTCTCCAATTAACTGATTAAGATTCCTAACAATATACACCAACGCTGACGTACTATTTAATGACGTCTTTGGGATTCTTGTGGTGTTGCATAAACAGCACCTAAGGTTTTGCTTTCTTGACAAATGAAAACAACATCATCTTGGCAGGATTAGAGGGAGCTGAGAACCCTAATCCACAGATTACCTCCTGGAAGCACATATATGAGTGGCATTAATACTTATATATTTTCATCCTTTCCTCTTAAAGAAACTAAAATCCCATTTTAGAAAAAAACTGATACATTCAGTTACACAAAGGAGACACATAATACTTACCACACAATACCTGAGCATATGGCAAGTTTTCTGATTTCAGGAGACCTGAAGAGATCTACTACAGTGTACTTCTTATCTCCAGTGTCAGCTTCTGCGGATTCTAGTAATTTCTGTGGGACAGCAAAAGTTATTTTTACTACAGAAATATTTATTCATAAACAATCTTACAGAAAACCCTTTACCATTGTCGTGATGGCGGCCATACACTTGGATCTGTTGTTTATCTGAGCACATTTCTTGATGTAATGATGTGCTGTATCAACCTTTCCTTTTGCCATGAGCCACCGAGCTGACTCTGGAAGCCACCTGAAATGATAAAACACAGACCGTCTTCCCTAAGAAATGAAACTGCGGGTTGTTTGTTTATTCAAGCCATAACCACCTGACGCTCAAGAAATATTTATCCTTTAGTTGTGAAAGCGTCGATATGAAAAATGTAAAAACGGCATACATGACAGTGTAGGTTGCTTGATAAAATAATGTATTTCAGCCATACCCAGGATTTTTCTTACTATGACCAAGGGATGCTTTTAAGGGGTTTAACTGAAGTGGTTGGTCTAAAACATGGAAAAGCTCCAGTCTTCCTCTTGTACTTCCTCCTGTATCTTACTTCTTTTTGGTATGTTTGTATAATTAACACTCATAAGTCATATTTAAAGGTATTGAGGACCAGCCTATTCGGTCATTTCAATTGGAGAACTTATTTGATGCCGCAATCAGCATTAAAAAGCAACAAATAAGATTCATTATTTTGTGGCAAAATGAAAAGCTGTAGTTCATACCACCAAGCAATAATGGCCAGAACCAGTGGTGACGTGACTGCTAAGATGAGCATCCTCCATTCATTTACACAGTAAGCAATTCCAACCAGAATCCAGTTCCCAATCGTCCAATCCATGCTTATTATTACAGCAGAGAAAGTCCTGCGTTCAATGCTGCACCATTCGACATCTGCACATGAAAGTTCAACAAGGTCAAAGAGATTATATAACTGTAGAGAACACAGCAAAAGCCATAGTACAAGTTAGCGTTGGTCTCCTTACTTAAAGCGATAGAGATGATACTTATTCCTGCGAGGGACATCCCCGTTAGAAATCTCATGACAGCAAACATTACATACGATGTGGAGAATGCACTCAGAACTGCAAATGTCAGGGATGAAATATAAGACACCAGCAGCAGTGGCCGTCTCCCAAACCTGAGGACAATCAACTTGAAGTCATTGGTTTGCTCAGAATTACAAGTTATAATTAATTGAACATATTTTATCTAAAATGTAAAATTAATCCAAGAACATACAAACACTTTGCATATGCAGTACAGTGGAAGGCATGTTTTTATTTTGGAAATCTTACCTGTCACTGAGAAACCCAAACAGTGGCGCTCCAAACATAACACCAATGAAGAAAATTGTAGCTGTTGCCTTGTTCATCCCTTTTCTGCTGCACACAAGATCCCACTGCAAGGAAGCCATGGATAATGTAAACATTCTGCATTTTTTACTATGGCATTTGGTGGAGTTTGAGTACAGGGAAGTTGTAAATTTACACGTTCAAAATAACGTTTTTCATATATTAAAAACTTTTTCAGCCATGAATGCAACCACCCAGTAAGGAATTAAGTGTTCAATATTTTACATACTCATAATTTTCTAAAAAAACATAAAGGAATTTACAGCGTTGGATATGTTAGTGAAATGAGACTTACTTCTGTTACCAAAGTAGATTTAAAGGTGCTGTTGTCATAGATCCATCCATTTTGACACTCAACCGAAAAGGCTTCCTCACTACTGTTGGAACTTGACAGGTGCTGATATTGTGGCTTTGTAAACATCTGACAAGAGCTCAGAGTCCCATCCCGCTCGGCTAGAATGCCAACAACCAGTTTCTCTTGATGAGTTAAATTTCCAAACACGCCTCCATCCTCCAAGGCACTGATGTTGCAGTGGTGAGACGGGACAGCTGCCATGAAGTTGTTCAGCAAGAAGTGACATGGCATAGTAATTCGAGATAACATTTGAATCAGAAATAGCATAATTTGGAATTTTCCAAATCCATTGATTATGGAAAGTACGGTGTCAAATTTCATTTTGCTGCTCGTCACGAGTCAACAGGAAGTTGAATGCTGTTAAAGTGAGCTGATATAAGGAGACACAGGGCCAAAAAGACACATTTACAAGCAGAGTTAATAATTACAGCCGTTCACAAAAGTGTTTTCAGGATTTTAATGTAACCATTATAAATGAGTGACTCTTTATCAATTATAATTTATTTGCCAAAGATTTAGTTTAAAATGTTCACACACACTTATAAAACACAGAGATAAAAATACAGTATTTTACATTTTATATGAAGGTTATAAGTATATTACGATATCATAAATTTTTTTCGTATTTGACAAGACATGATAAACATTAGTGATGTCCTGATGGAAAACACTTGGGTTGATCAAAACATTTCCATCTAAATTTGTTCTCCTCCAGGTTACATAAATGAAATGAACAGGTCCTTGAGGTTTAGCATTACTTATTTGAGCCCATGGACACCAGCATTGTGCAGAGTCCACTGGTGTGTCTGACTCAATAAGTTGGAATCAGCATTGCCCAGATTCATCAAGATGGCACCGGGTTAGAATGACACTTGTATTCCATAGTGAACTATAAAGTCTACAGAAAAATGCGGTTTGTGATAAAGACATGGTTAACAGATTGATTTAGCGTTAATTAAAAGCACTCAAAGAGCACAAACCAAGCCATAGTATTACTCTACTGAGAAAAGACCAGATCCAGATCAGATCCAAAATATCAACATGATCCAGGTCAAACAATGTCAGATTCTAACATCTGCCACGATGTCATCTTGTATCTGGTCTTTTCCTTTTTTTGAATGAATGAGGAAGACTCTGGGGGACAAATTATCAGTTCCAAGTTAGGAGTAGACATCTTTGACAAGATGCCAAGGCAGTATTCATGTAAAAAAAGGACCACTGATGGTGGGGGATGGGGCAGGTCGGTGTTAACGGCACTTTTCTTTTCCTTTTTTTATTACTTAGAGTAGGACGTTAAAATACAGTAACTTCCTGGTTCTAGAGCATATTAAAATATTGGTGACTCCAGTGTTAAAAATCCTCAGAATCTAATCACTGCAGAGATTTCCAGGTAAAACTTAAATCAAAATCTGTCCTTTACCTTTTGAGGTATGTTGCTCACAGAAAGACTTTCAGTCTGACAAATAAAAAATGCTGAAACCTTAACTTTAGATTCCAGCCTTCAAGCATGATATGGTGCAATAAATTATTTTAAAGTTAGAACTTAAACTGTAAAGTAAAGTTACTGATGTCAATATTTACAACTCTAACAAGTACTGCAGATGCCCTGTCCATGAATAATACACCTATTTCTTTCTGTGTCCAACAAGAGCTTTCACAAACTCGCCAATATGAGGAAAACAGACTTTCATTAAAGCAAGTTAATTAAGTGATATGAGCTATATCTGCTTAATTCAGACAGTGAAAAGCGCGGTTTATGGGCTACATTAAAGGTAAACAAGTGAAAACAGCCACATCTCAAATTGATACAGAATATTTTCTCAGTTTATTCATTTCCTCTGAAAACCACTGTCTCAGACTCTGACTTAGCTCCTTTTATATCATCCTGTTGCAGAGAACAACAGCCTTATTATTTCTGTTTACTTATAACTGCTCTAAAAGTTTTCCCTGAGTTTAATTAATCCTCAATCACAGGCTGCTTCTTTCAATGATTTAACCCTTTTCATAAATCTTACAGCGGTTGGCCAATAACATAAAAGGTTTCCTAGGGGACTCTGTAGACATATCGTTGTAATATTTTTGACTGTGGGTCTTTTTAAAACTAGACCCAAAGCTTAAGGCACATTTCAGATGACTCTAAAAATACCTACAGAGTTCATTATGTCAACTGGCTCCTGCTGCTGCCACATGATGCTAAATGAGCTGTGTCTGAGAAAGAGGTTGAGACAGAGACACCTTTGTCCTCTCTCTTTAAATAGAGCAGCATACATAAAGAAGCAGGACTCCACTACAAGACAGCTGCTGGTAGGTAACATGAAAATCTGCTATTCACTACAAGATCTCCTGTTATTTAAGGTTCAGCAATGAAGCAGGCAGAATATAAATTTGGTTATCATCATGTGACAAGATTTGTTGTATGAGCAATGATTTATGTAATTGGATCCTTAATAAGTATTTATGTGGTCATTTTTAAACCTCTAAATTGTTTCATATGATATTATTTTAATGCGGGAGATGAAGCCATATCTCAGAAACCGCTGTGGATTTAATTGCTTGTTCAGATTGTCTCTGATAATTGAGAAATTGACTTTACTCTGTATCCTGTCAGTAATTTAATCATTATTTTTTTCATTGAAATCTCTGTTTTGCGCATCGAAAGCTTTTGGATAATTTCTGTGGGTCTATTTGGTGGACATTATACAATCAGGTTGTCTTTTTGTTGTTGTTTTAAGGTCCCTGGAATAAGTGATAAAATGTAGAGACTGTCAAAAACATGCATGATTCTCATTGGTTGTTTCTGATTGCACAGCCTGATTACCTGATAATGCAGAATCTGATCTGCTAGAGCTCAGTTTCTTATGAGGGTCATCCCTCTGACCAAGAGTTCACTCATTTGTTGAGGATGCTTACTCTGTTTCTATGGAAATGAGACAACATACTGAAGTTGAAACCATACAAGGAGAGAAAAACTCTGGCCTCCCCAAAGTCAGATTTGATGGTGGTCAAGTGTTACAGTGAAGTGGAACCAAGTGTGAAGAGAAACCTGACGGGCATTTGCTTTAAGTCACAGGAAGAGTTCAAGAGACCTAATCTTTTAGTAATCCCACAGCTGTCACAGAGATTTTTTCTCAGCTTTAAACAACCATTCAGCTTTGAAACCAGCAATCTTGTGTCCAGTAATCCCAAATGCCGAACTGCTGCAGGTAACATTTTTGTCATTTTATTTTCTTATACTTGAAATAATATCAGCTACAAGATTTTTCCAGAGTCTGGTGTATGAACAAGTTAAACAAATTTACAAAGAATATGATAGAGACATTTGGTCACTGCTTAAATTAGTGAAGCAGTTCAGTCAAATAATATTGGCCGGGTTTCCGAGAATCAGTTAAGAAGATCTTAGCGGTTAGCGCTAAGATCTTCTTAAGAACGTTCTTATCTGGGAAACCCGGCCATTGTAAGTGCGCACTAGGATAGTGATTGATCTGTGCACAATGACCAGATTATGTATCATAATTGTGTTATCGACCCCTGCATAAAGAATTAACCCCCTCATTTTAAATGTGTTAGATGTGGAGCAGCCAATGATTGCCATAATGCAAAAATAGGTGTCCATTATTATTATTTTCTTTACCAAAGACATAGACTGCAGTTTATAAATGTGAATAGTATTGAACTATGTACAGTTTCTGCAGTAATTATGAAAACCGTCCAAGTATTGGACACATTTTTGCCCTTTTTTAATCTCAGTCTGTAATCATTCCTATTTATCTGGAGATGAGTTATGTTATTATGTGACTGTGGCTTTGAGCTAGCATAGTCGTCAGTTTCACATTTGCAAGTTTGATCATCAGCTTTGCAGTCTACAATGCAACATGCATGTTGGCAATGCAACTTTGGTCAATAGAATGAACCCCATTTTACAATCCCTTTCCACTTGATAAATGAGATTTTAAAAAACAATGCTGGGGGACATCATGAAATGCTCATCTATGAGTTTTCACATCCAACTGAACATTTACATGTTGAACCAACGAAGGAGCAGGTGCATTAATGGCTGAATCAAACTGAGTGGAGGCTGTGTAAAATGCATGACTGAAGAAACTGATGTGGTGAATTGAGCTTACATTCCCTGCTATGAGAAGTCTAAATATTTTCCATGGTGTATTTCCATACATTAACATAATTCCAAAGAAACAGTGGCACTTTGAATTACAAAATGTTTTACCCTTTAAGAGCAATACTATGGCACCACCCTCTGGTTAACATGTGTAAATACTCTATGAATAAAAAGCACATCTGATGATCCCGGTTTTTGTTTTATCCCCAAAAGAGCAGCGACAAACTTTCCCATCTGCCATCTCATATCATTTTGAGAGAAAAATATGTTTCAAGAAATGTTACAGGAGCATATGTGGCCCACTTTTTTTCACAAATTAACTGTTGCCATGTTTCCACTCCCAAAATAAACAATGCCTTTAAGAGGACATACGGAGGAAAAGGTATTAATTCATTTGCAACATTAAAGCATGTCTTAAATGGAGATGCTGACTGCTACTGCAGCTCTGAAACTTGTTTCAGAAACAAATCAGAGCAGTGGAGGGAAAGAAACTTCGCTGTGTAAACAGGAGCAGAAAACAGCCTCCCAATTGTTTTGCTTATACTCTTGCCATGAATGCTGTTTCCCCCATGATATTACATACCATTCCATTTACAGCAATGGCAGCCCCGATGAGACTGCAAGAGCAAAGCTTCAAATCCTATTGGGGATAGGAATAGTTTGGAGAATTACAGGGTTGTCATTGTGTGAAAAAAGAGAGGAATGCTTAATACTCTTTCGATCCACACAAAAGTGAAAATTAGTTGTGCTGTGCATTGATAATAAAACTAGAAAATTTGAGCAATACCTGTCTAGTGTTTAAAAGTTTAGATTGTATGCATATTAACTCTACAATGTTGAGTTTTTTACATATATAAAATTACATATACATGTGATGTACATTACTGAAATTGTGATAAATTGACATAATCTCCAAATGTTCTTTTTCGGCTGAAATCCCTTTATATTGTTTTTAATGAAGGTTGCCCTGGTGAAACAGCACAAGACATGGAACCAGAAGCTGAAGACCTACAAAAAAGTAATAACTTGACCCCCTCGTCTGGCTCTGATGGTTCCCAGGAAATTTGTGCCTCTGAGTCGTTGACAGGGTCCTATTATGAGGATGATGACAGTGAAGCTGAGAACCTCTCAGCCCCCAGGTCTGGATCTGAGTCCCCAGAGGGCCTTAAGTTGCATGACTGGGAATCTGCAAGTAAGCAAGAGTCCCCTGCAGCACATCATGAGAGGGATGCTGCAGTTTCACATCAAGGAGAGGATGAAATCAACATTTGTGAATCAAGAGAGTCCATTACAGAATGTCCTCACATCCAAACCTCACCGACGTCACTTTCCATGTACCCGGAGCCCTCAGATTCCATGCCCCACACTGGCCACATATTGTGGCAGCATTCCCAGTCTTCCTCCTCCTCTCTTGGCTGTTCTGCAGATCTGACCCAGGCCTTGACCCCGACCACGAAACAGCCCCAGGGAACCAGTTATAGGCAGGGCCCAAGGACTAGGAACAGGAGGGTTGAATCTTCAGAGGAAGGAGGGAGTGGTGAAGCACCTCCTGCTTCTGTCTTCTTTGGAATTTCAGACGAGGGTGCTGAGAAGGCAGCGACGTGGAACTCAGGGTCTGACTCAGATCTGTGCAGACCGGACAGGCACAGGGCAAGGTACACACGTAAGTATCTAATCTTCTTTACTCCTTTGATATTTCAGTGCAGACTGCATGGCATAAAGTGAATGATTTTTTTTCCAAGCTGAAATGAGCATGAGTGATTTTTACGAGCTATTATTAAATTTTTTTGAAATGCAGCCACCTAGGCACAAATGACTCCAGATTGAAACCTAAAATATCATTCTCTTTCTCTATTTATTGTGAAGCAAAATATTCTGTTTAACACATGAATAATTGCGTGTTACACTGTGGGTGCAGCTATTTTCACGCTGTAACATGGGTCTATTTGAGGTGGACTTAGAGGCAGAATTCCCTTGGCTTTATTAGTCCGAGCAGGATAAGAATAAAATATGACCATATGATGAAGTTGGCAGAAGCTAATTTGACAGACACCAACATGTGTCTCCCTGGATTGTCATCCGATCCCTTTTCCAATCGTAAGACTGACTGCAATGGAAAGTGAGGAGCTCACTTTCCTTGCCTTACGGACCTAGCTGTAAGTAAATATGATGCTTTTATTAGTGTGCTTGCTTTAGCAGGGGTGACTTAAAATTTCTGCCTGTCATGATTGCTTCATACAATGATACTAAAGAAACAATCCGTCCCTTATTATACTATGGTGCATTGATCTGTGAAGTAAAGAGTACCTCTACATAACTGACTTGACGAATTTCAAGATGAAATGTTTGTTTAAAGATGATTTTTAAAATTTTCATACTCCTCTCCCTTCTGTTTTTTTTTCCTTCCCTTTGTCTCAGGGCTCAGACACACCGAGAGCCAATCAGAGAAACGTGTGAAGGAGACCAAGTCTAAATGTAAACGTATCGCCCGACTCCTGACTGATGCACCCAACCCCCAAAACAAGGGGGCATTGCTGTTTAAAAAACGTCGCCAGAGGGTCAAGAAGTACACACTTGTGAGTTACGGGACTGGTGTTGATAACGAAGACCTAATAGAGGGGGAGACTGACGAAGTGAGATCGGCTAGGTATAATTTTGTGCCTACAAGCGAATCAGAGCAAGAGGATCTATATTCTCTTTATTATCAGCAGTGTGATTTAAGCGTTGGTTGGGGAAGTGTTCAAGAAATGGAAGAGTTACCAGAGACAAAAGGGAAGGGAGTTTTGATGTTTGCCCAGCGGCGCAAACGAATGGATGAACTTGTGTCAGAGCATGAAGAACTGAGGAGTAAAGGATCACCTGTGGAAGCAGTGTCAGAACCACAGAGTATAAGAGGACAGAATACCTATGAACCTACGGAAATACATGTGCATGCTGATGAGATTAATTACTCAAAGGTAAATCTCAAGAAACATTCAGAATGCCATGAAGATTTTCTGCAGATGAACCATCTCTCCAACATGCCCAAACCCTTGGTGCCAAACAGAACTGCAAAACCTTTCCAGGGATTTCAAGATGGCTCAACTCCTGCTGTCATGCCTGGGGGTGTCAGTCCAATCCCAAAGACACATCAATCAAGATTTAAAGTACCTGTGCCAGTCAATACTAACCCAAAAGTTTGGTCTCCAACTGGAGACATCATAGCCTCAAGAGATGAGCGAATATCTGTGCCAGCCATAAAGACCTGCATCCTACCAGAGTCAAAAAGGAAAACCGCTAATAAACAGCCATCAACGTCCACCCAAGGCACAGATCCTAACAATCAAAGAAAAGGGGACAGGAAGTCTTTTATTGAGTCAGAAGAAGACTGTTTCAGTCTGGGTGCTGAGGCCTGCAACTTCATGAAGCCCAGAACAATAAAACTCAAGAATCCCCCTCCGGTTGCCCCGAAACCTACAATCGACCCATCATGCCCACCTTGGATGAGGACAAGTCCGTCCAGCGAGCCCTTTCTTCCCCCAAGAAGTCCAGCCCCACAACCTTCTCACAGTCCTGTGGGGCCTCATAGTCAGCATTATTTACAGCAGCAGGACTGGGCTCAGCCTCAACAGATGGCCAGCCGTTGGGCTACAGATCAAACTCAGGCAACACTTCAAACACCTGCCAATGCCTGGGTTCCGGTCAGCTCGTCTTCTCAGCTTCATCCTCAGCCAACCACAAATAGCTGGAGTCAACAGCCGTCACGATCCCCTGTGAGTATGCAGGCCCGAAGTCCTTCTTACAGCCCACATTTGCTTCCAAAGAGCAAGTCAGACAATGTTCCAAACTCTGTTGCTTCTTGCCCACCTCAGACAGGGAAGTCATACCTAAACACATCAAAAGGCTTGCAGGCTTCTCCACAGGGCCGAGTGTCAGACAGAGGTATTAATCAGACTGCTGATGGTTCAGCCATGTCAGGAAAAGGGGCAGAATTGTTTGCCAAAAGACAGTCCCGTATGGAAAGGTTTGTCGTTGATGCTGAAACGGTGCAAGCCAACAAAACGAGAACCCCCTCCCCAACTTTGTCCCTTTCTAACTCTTGGAGATATTCATCCAATATTCGTGCCCCACCTCCACTGTCATATAATCCTCTTCTTGCTCCTTTCTACCCTCCATCAGCAGCCAAGCAGGCCCCCTCCACGAGCCCCAAAATCAAGCCAAAGACCAAAGAAAAGCCTAAATCTGCCCCCAAGCACCTCAATGCCTTAGATATCATGAAACATCAACCCTATCAGTTGGACTCATCTCTATTCACGTATGACGCCGCCTCTGAGGCAAAAAGCCCCAGCCCTAAACCTCCTGTTTCAAAATTTGAAATTACCAAAAGCCGTAAGCAAAGATCTGCCTCTTCTCACTCTTCTAATGATACCTCTGATCTTGCTATTCATAGCAAGATAGAGGCCCCTGCTAAATCTCCTGGGTTGGTAAGTCCTCAAACTTTCTCTGTCCAAAATGCGAGATCAGCTGAGCCACTGGCTACTGACAAGCACTTGGATGAAATGCTCGTTGCCACAACTGCAGTTCATCACTTAAACGGCAAGCAAGCACCAAGCACCCGACCTCCGAGCACGTCCTCTCAGCATTCATCTATTGGTGACAGCATAGCTGCAGCTTTCTCCCCTGCTTCTCTTATTGCTAGAGGCGCACGCCAGATGGCTCCTCGTCCAACATTTTCTGCTAAGAAACCACTGGTGACAGGAAAACAGTGGAAGCCTGTTGCTATGCTTCAGTCTATCTAAGACTGTACACATGCTTTGTTATAGTCTGAGGCCGCAATTACACCGTAACATTTGCAATATGGTGACTTCTTACATGTCTTAATAAATGGAAATGTCTAGACTTTTGCACTAAATGCAGGCTTCATCCAAACTGATTAACAGTATGCAGCTGTGATATATTTAGTTATTTAAAGATAGTGATAAATAAGTTTGAAATATTGATTTTAATGTTAAAAAACAGCAATATAAAAAACAACAATACAACAACAATAACAATGACTGATTAAGCTTATTTGAATGAATGACTTAGCACATTCTCTAAAACTTGGACATCATGCATAGACTTGAAAGAGAAAAGTGAGAAAAAAATGCAAAATAATTCTCAGGAAGTGCCTTTACATGTGCAATATTATGTGAAGAGAGGCATATTGTGTTAATGCCTCTAATCTGTAGCTGTTTTTTGTTCTCCCTCTTTTGTAAGAATGGAGATCACATGTAGCAGTAATAACCACTGAACCCCCAAACGACACGAAGCAATTAATCTATAAACTTAATAATTATTCTTATTTATACTGAATATTTTACATTTTTCATTGTGAATGGGGGAATCCTGTCTGCACATTTAATTTGGTGCACACATTTTTCTGTTCCTTATGTCTCATTCCAGATTTTTATGGTATCACAACAGATGAAAAGCTTTGTAAAGTCATCAAACATTCAGCATCTTTATCTTAGTTGGAAAACATCAACAGCCATTAAGTCATTGAAATCTGAATGCTGCACTACTGATTCACATCATAGCACCTCCAGATGAAACAAGGAAAACAACTGTCCTCTTTGTCTCTGTCTTTGTCTTTCTGACTTTTGATTGTTTAATGCACGTCTTGTACTCAGCACAGTCATGCCATTAAATTTCTTTTTCCTCCTACGTGTGTGCTTTCTTTTGGTTTTGAGAACTTAAATGAGCTTCTTCTGAGCAGCGCACACTTGCTCTTTTATCTCTGTCACCCTTCACACTTTTTTAAAAGTTCCACTGTCCACAATTATGAATGAACATTTCAAATTTGAATATACGTGTGTGTATTTTCATCTCTCATCTTTTCCAGCAGTACAAGTATTTTCTGCACATTCCAGTGACAAGGTGCCGATTGTCTGAAAAGAAAATCCTCTCAAAAGCAAAGTTTACATTTTGCAAATGGATGCTTCTGTGCCACTTGCCAGATCCATCTGAAAATATAAGCCATGCTAATTCAGTTTTGTTTAAAAAGATCACGTTATCTTCTTAACCTTAAGGATAACTAGACACAAAATTTTTGACCAGAAGGTTTTGGAATTGTCAGTTTGATGACAAGTAAGAGTTTTCAACTCAAAATTCTGATTTCTAAAACAGTAATATCTCCATCAGTAAGCACTTTCTTGCAACAAGATCTGGATTTATAATATTTATATAATCATCACAAGACAGTATATCACACAAAATGCAAAACAAAAACAAAACAACATTTTCTTCCATTAAAATGAGTTAATGCTAGTAAGTACCAGTTATAATTCATTCCAATAAAACAGCACTGTCCTATGTACATTTCCCCAAAGTTTGCATATTTTAGTTTTTTGTTGTCATAACAACAATAGTATTTCCTTTCCGTGTCACAGTTGATAATAAGTGTATCTGATTTGAATTTAGATATATCACTGACATTATATCAGCACATACTGATTTATTTGACCCAACAAAATATTATTTTTATCACAACAAATACAGCAATTCAATGTTACTGTTTTAGCTAATAACCACAGGTTTTTATTCTATCATCATAGTATATTGTAGTTTGACTGAAATGGCCCTGAAATGGTCTGACGTTAGTCTTAGTCTGGGGAAAAAACATTATTCTTTTGTAACTATCAGAATGACGCTGAACCTCTGATAAGCTTTCAAAAGTACAGATACAGTGAATGTCTTTAAAGTGACAACAGAATTTTAAAAAATGCCTCCACATGCAAACTTTTTTTGGTTGGATTTTCCACAGAGAGAAAACAGAAAAACAGTTTCAAACAAATTTTAATGTTAATCATTTCCACTGTGCATTTGCGGTCTGTGATCCAGCATCAGGTAAGTTGTCACATCTTTTAAATGTCCCACATATACAATGGTCACATGAAAAGTTTTCACCTTAAAAGAAACATTACAATCTTTTAAGACAGAAAATATTGTGTGTTTTATTGTTTCTATTCATTCACATTAGTTAACTATAAAAACGCTTTCATGAAGCCAGAGGATGGCACCAAAGTCTGTGAAGCTGCTGCCGAACCAGTAAACAAATGCAAGTTTTCCTTTCAGGGCTTCGGCAGGAGTCGATCCCTCAGCCTGCCACAGCGCCTGAATTCAGAGCCGTCTGTCGGACTTCTGTCACCTGTAAGCACACCTGGAACCCAGCCATATTTTCTGTCCACACAGAGGCAAACATCCCTTCAAAAGCAAGCCCCCAAGCTGCCGACACCATGGGAGGCAGCATCAAGAAGCCCCATCGGCTCAGTGGATGACGCCTTCACGTTTCAGAGCCTCCCCTCATCTGTTGCCTCTAATGTTAAAGCTGCAGCGCTCCACAAATCTCTGCCAGAGCCACCAGATGAATGGAAGCGCAGGGTGTCTCTTGATGCTGCAGCTGTCAGTAAGGGTCATTATCAGCATGCTGTTCCAGCACTGTCCACGAGCAGGACATTTTCAACTGAAAAGCAAGCCTTCTATGGGCCTCCCTTCAGACCTGCTCAGCCCCTGAGATGCCTAAGTGGAGCCAGTACCGGATACATGACACAAGGCCCCGGTCCAACAAAGCATGGTCACTAGTATGCTGCAGTCCAAAGAAGTTAATAACATTCAGATAAAGTCAGGCAATCATCAGATAAAATATTCACATTAAAGGTTTTTCCTTAGATTGTCACAGGCAAAGCGTATTTAATGGGCTGTAAAAAAAAAAAAAGGTGGAGTGTTTTCCTTACGTTGCAATGAAAACTTAAATTTAGTTTATTATTTCTATTGAAAAGGATCCTATAGGTTTTAGACAGTTTGTGACAAGTGTCATAGTATGAATGGCTGCCTGGTGACGAATACAGCTTATAAGCTATTTTCCCTATTTTGATTGACTATTTTATCCTAGAGAAGAGGCAGTTTGTTTATTAGCATCTGTTACATGAGTGAAGAAGGTTGAAAGAATGTTTAGAAAGGAGAAAAATCCAGTTAAGTGAGATGTGATGTTGGCTGTAGATAATGATGAACAGGTCACTTTGCTTCACATGTCTTCATATTTTAGAAATGGTGTCTTTATGTATTAAGGATTATGCAAAGCATGTTATTTTAGTTTTATAAAATTTTCACACCCATAACCATTGTTCCAAATATCTTCTTATACCTCACTGATGATTTATATTTTGCAATGGGAGGATGATGAAAATAAGAAAGGCAACCAAGTCAGAGCTACTCTGCATAGCAAGCAATATGACACACCTTTCTGTATTATAGTCAGCTCAGTATTGATCAGATAGTATAGATAAGATCCAATTAGCATGTATGTATGTTGAAACATATGTTTATGCATATATATATATATATATATATATATATATGTGTATATGTAGAAAGAGGTCTGCACGGTGGTGTAGTGGTTAGCACTGCGGCCTCACAGTGGCCTCACTCCGGCTTCCTCCCACCGTCCAAAGACATGCATGTTAGGTTAATTGGGCACACAATCACTCCCTAGGAGTGAGTGTGTGTGGGAGTGGTTGTCTGTCTCTCCGTGTTGGCCCGGCGACCTGTCCAGGGTGTAACCCCCCCCCCCCCCTTGTCCGTTGACAGCTGGGATAGGCTCCAGCACACCCGCGACCCAGTTGGATTAAGCGGTTCAGAAAATGGATGGATGGATATATATATAGAGAGAGAAAGAGAGATATTTAGATATTTTTAAATATACTGAATATCAGCCAATAATGGCTAATATCAGCCAATAATATGAGATTTAGACAGATAGGTCTTCCTTTCACTTGTGATCATAGAAATACACGTCATTTATTTTCAGTGCTTCAGTGCTTTGACAGGAAACTTAATGATTTTTTTTTCTAAATTATGAATCACATGTCAAATTTCCACATGAACATTGTTCTTATGAGCATGTATGTAATTTAAAATAAGTAATGCATGCATATATTGTTATGATGGCTGTCTTGTTTTTTTTTTCTTTCAGACTGTTTCCCTTTGCAGCAGCAGGCGGGGTCTGATTTGTGATTACTCACCTGTGTTTCTACGCAGCTGCAGCCTATCCTCTCATCATCTGCCTGCTCTTAAGCTCCTCTCATG